>CM053576.1:16232621-16286889 GCA_028646485.1 Cryptoprocta ferox | reverse complement strand
CTCTGTAGCGTTAATAAGAGCCAGAAACAGAATTAAGTCCAAATTTTAGCCCAAAAGTCAACATTTAACTAGCAAGTCGTCCAGCCTCCTGGGCAATGAGAAGTCCAGAGCATCACCTGGACCCCGGAGACCAGAGAAAGGTCTTGCACGCCAGGCTGTGCTGACTCTCAAGGTTCCTCTACTTGCTCCCAAATATCTTATCACAAGTGACCCCTCCTCTTCCTTGCCATTTGTCCCCATGGCCTTCACGCTATACCCTACATGCTCTACCAACCTGTGTCACCGGGTATAGAGCTCAGGAAAAGCCAAACCTCTTGGCATGAAAAGGCAGACTTGCTGTGTGGAAATACATACCTTCTGCTCAGGCTTTTAAACAAATGACAACAGCTCAGAGACCCCCCTCATGCTACCCTCAGGACCCCACTGCTAAAGTAGCGTCAAGAATTGAAGGGCCAGAGAAGACCTCTCCTTGTGGGCTTCTCAGAATTGAAGATTTCTGCATCCAGTCAACCTGACAAATGTCATGCTGCTTTGATTGTCTGAAATTGTTTCCTTTTTGCTTTGCTGTATAATTTTGTAAAGTTATTTTTGGAACTATCAGTTCAAGTCGATTCTTCAAGTGGGACTGAGAGTAAACCTGGTAAGCCCATTTATGCCACAGGTTTAAAGGGGAAGGAACATCCACTCCGTGCAGGGAGGGAGAAGAGCCCCAACTCCAATGTCGGGAGGCTTTGTGCTGGGTTTTACAAAGGAATGTCTCTCTGTGCCCTTGGGGACACTGGGCAAATGGTTTAACATCTGGGACTTGTACAATTAGAAATGGATCTTCTCTGGATCAATATCCCCTGCTTGCTTCTGATTCCCAGCTTCTCAGCAGACAACCTTTTGTCTGGATTTTTTTCATCTTCAATCCCTCTTCTTGCTTCCCTTCTAGGCTCAATGACAGAGAGTTCAGAGGCTTAATAGCCCCAAGTGTTAATATTCTGGTGAAACACCGATAGTTTATGGCAGATGTTGAACCCATGCACCTACAGGAGCCAGTTACATAAGTGAATGAAGTAGCTCAGTGATAAAACAAAACATAAATGAATGACCACCTCCTTGTCCCATCATTTACCTCCCCACTTCTGGTAGAGACTTGGGTAAAATAAAGATTTCTATGTAAGAACAGCAACGTTGCACACACAATAAAAACAGATGTCTGACACCAGCCTCAGAACTGAGAAGGCAATAAAGAGTGGAGGGGACTAAGGAAAATGGATAAAGATCCCACGACCCCATGAAAGGGGGCAGCTGTTACTTAAATCCAGCAGATGAAGGCCATTCCAGAGTACTTTGCTCGCTGCAGCCAAGCATCCAATTTCTCACCCCAAGTAAGAAATCCAGGTTTTATGTGAAATCTCTCATTCTAAAATCTTGACTGAATTTTTGGGGCACCTGGGTGGCTCAGTCAGTTAAGCGTCTGACCCTTGATTTTGGCTTGGGTCATGATCTCACAGTTGTGAGATCGTGCCCCATGGCAAGGCAATCCACACTCAGCATGGAACCTGCTTGAGATTCATATTCTCTCTCTCCCTCCCTTCTCCCCAGCTTGTGCTCTCTCTCTTTAAACAAAAAAAACAACAACAACAAAAAAAATGAATTCCATTAAAACGCCCCGCAGACCTAACAAAACACATCTGCAGGCACGCTCTTCCGGGAGTGGTCTCTGTTATAGGGCTCCTATGGAAGTCACCCAGAATCATTCCCACTGGCGGGTCCTGCCTTTGTCTGCCCCATGACTGCAGGAAGCATGCTGCAGATCACAAGACTGCTAGCCCCTCATCCAGGTTCCTGACACAGGAGCTTATCCAGAAGTCTCTCTCTGGGGATCCTCTTCACACTGGGGACATGTTGAGGCCACTTCTGAGCTCCTGGCCTCTATGATCCCTCTTCTCCCTCCTCCTCTCCCGACCACAGTCCACTTCTGAGCCTTCTGCTCTCTCAACTGTCATTTCCCCCACCATCTACAGCTCTGGGAAAGAATTTATCCTGCCAGCTTCAACTTGCCATACACAGTTGTCCTTGGGGCCCAGGTTGGCCTCCAGTTTGTGGTTTTAAATGCCCCACCCTCACTTTCCATTGAGACCCAGCACCCCCAAGGTGGGGTCCTGCTGAATGGCGTTAACAGAAAACTGGCTATGCATTTGGGGCAAAATGCCTTGATGTTGGTGACATTTAAACTCCTGCAGATGTCAGTGCAACATCCAAAGACATATTATTGTGCCCTTTACCTCGCTCTTTAAACCTGATGGTACTCAGTAGGAAGCCACGCAACTGAGAAGAAAGAGCAGTACACACATTAGAAACGTGGTCCTGACATTCCATGGGCTCAGTGACATGGCCCCCCAAGGTCGTGATGAGGGGGAAATAAAAAGGTCTAAAAAATTCCAAAAGTCAACTTGGGAGCTAGAAACCTAGAAACCGGGTGGAAAATTGTGCTGACATTTATTATATGTGGTTGCCGCTGTGGTGGCCCTGCTAATGGCTAACACTGAGAAATGACAGCAGAGGGGACTATGGCTAAAATACTTTTAGAATAACACAAAAATGTTAAATGGGCTATAAAATATAGACGAGAGGTTTCAGTTTGTAAGAGAAAATAATTTCCTTTGAGTATTACGCCTGTGTGTCGGTCACTGTTTTGGAAGCTGCAAGGCCATCACTAAAAGTCATAACTTCAGCTCAAATCGATTGAGAATACAATTGCAGATCAGGCACTAACCCCCTTGGAACTTTCGGGATATTTCACGGAATCGCTTATTGATAAGCACTGACCTGATGTTAATAGAAAAAATGTTCGGGAGGACAGAAGTGGAAAATGACAAAGCTTAAGGAGAATGTATGTTTCTCCATATAGTTAAATTTTTAACAACCATGAACGAAGTCATAAATGCATTAATATCAAAGTTTTGGAGGGGGAAAAAAAAGCACTGTCAATCCAAAGGACAGTTCAGGAGCCACTAGCAGTCTGCGTGACTCGCGATCCCATCAGGACGCACGCATGGTAGGCATGCTGCAAGGCATCACTCGGGCTCCACCTTTGATAGACTTTCACCACCCCAGCCTGCACCGGCCAGTTGCCTAAGCCGGAAATCGAGGGGTGTGCCATTTTTGATGCCTCTGCCTCCCAAACTAACGTGTCAAATGGGACCAGCTGACTCTACCTCCTAAATGTATCTCTGATCTGTCCACCTCTCTCCCCTGTTTCTTCAACAGCACTGCTGACCATCTGTTATGGGCTAAATTGTGTCTCCCCGCCTCCCAAATTCTTTAAGTTTATTTATTTTGAGAAAGAGCGAGCAAGCACGTGAGCAGGAGAAGGGCAGAGAAACAGGGAGAGAGAGAATCCCAAGGAGGCTCTGTGCTGACAGCGGAGATATGGAGCTCAAACTCACGAATCACGAGATCATGACCTGAGCTGAAATCAAGAGCTAGATGTTCAAACGACTGAGCCACTCGGCACCCCTCCCCCTGCAAATTCTTATGATGAAGCCCTACTGCTCAACACCTCAGACTGTGACTGTATTTGGAGATGGGTGGACCTTAATCTAATCTATCTCGTGTCCTGATAAGGAGAGAAAATTTGGACACACTGAGATATATCAGGGGCATATGTGCACAGAAGAAAGCATGTGAGAACACAGCTAGCAAAGGAAAGAGGCATCAGGAGTAACCAACCCCACTATCTTCAGCTCAGACTTCTACCTGTAGAACTGTGGCAAATAAATTTCAGCTGCTTAAGCCCCCACCCCCACCCCAGACTGTGGTATTTTGTATGGGAGCCTTAGCAAACTAATTTACGTTCTGTTATAAATCAAGTAATTGCTCCTTTCATTTCCAGGGTCTTCAACCACAGTGGAAGGGCAGAGAATGATTGTGAATTACTCCCATACACCCAGCACAGGGCCTGTCCTGGAGTTCACATTCAGTAAGCACATGCCACATGATGAACAGACATCTCTCCCCCAGCCTGGTCCAAGCCACTACCCCTCTTCCGTGACTCTGAAACTTTCCTCCTGATAGGTCTCCTCACTTCTCTATTCCTCTTCAACTTGTCTCCACAGAGGAGCCAAAGTGATCTTTTAATATTTAGAGCAAATCAATCCCTAAGAAAAATCTCTCCAAGGGCTCCTCTTTGCTCTTAGATTAAAACCTAACCTCATCATGACTCTCAGGGGCCTGCATGGTCAGGCCTCAGCCTCCCTCCCACTTTCACCCACACCTATGCTCCCTATGCTCCAGGTCCTCTGGAAGCACCTGCGGAATCCCAGGGCAGGGCATGTGCACCTGCTGTCTCCAATGCCTGGCACATCCCCCTCCCTAGATCACTAAACGGGAGACTCTGGTCTCAGCTCAGACCGCATGTGCACAGACACCTCCCCTGCCCTTAGACTCTATCTGAGGACTCCCCACTCATACCAGCCACTCTAATTTATTATATTCCCAGCACTATCGCTATCTGAAATTATATTCATTACTATTTAAGATTACTTATTTAGTGGCTTTCCTCCCTATGCCAGTCTGCTAAGTTAACACCATGGAGATAAGGGTCTAACCAACTTGATCATTTAAGTATCCCCTGTGTTCAGCACAAGTTCCAGACACATAGCTAATACACAATAATTTACTTATTGAAAAGAAGTATGAATAAAAAGCTGGAGTGGATGTACTGAGCACAGAATTTAACCAGGGGCCTTTGCAAGGCACCGTTCACCTCCACACAACTAAGGAGCTGTGGATAGACCCCTGAGGACGATATGCACTGCCAGTATTTGTACACATATAGTTAAGTGGAATGTTTCCAATTCCAGCCACTATTGCAGTGTCCTCACATTTTGATTTCTGGGAAGTTTAAGCTTAAGGTGCCTAAGCATCAAGGCTGAATTCCATGTTGCACTCACATTACAAAGGAACACAGAGTCACGTCTTTCTGAGTTATATCCCATGGCCCATTTGCTGGGTAACTGGCTCTCGGCAATTTCATAACCACGCAATCCACATTCCTCAGCAGGAAGAATGCGAGGCTGTCAGGAGAATCCTAAATTCAGGAGCAGCCCCAAGGAGAGGGAGAATTCCAAGGGGAGACCATGAGACTTTAGGGTGGAAAGGCATCCAAATACCCTCTAGAGAACCCTCTCCCAGAGAGATTTCTCAGAGAGAAGGGAACATTTGGCTTTAATGGCAAACCATGGGCCGTGCTCGGAATCAAGGGAGAGCTGAGGCTGGAACAAGGGACAGGTATCAGGTTGGCCCTGATAGCAGAGGGGAGTGGAGAGATCTGGGATCCCTTATGAAAAAGCTAGGCCGGATTCTCCTGGCAAGAGCCAGGAGACAGACAGTGCAAACATCAAGCGCTGGGTAAGAAGCAGGGCTGCAGCAGGCTACAGCAGAGGTGAGTGTCCCCAATGAGGATGGGATGTGCACAGGGCTTGGGGAAACTAACCTTGTCTCACAGAGACTAACTCAAACCTGGGAGAGCTGTGCAGAGCTGAGTGTGTGCAGTTAAGTGGACCACAGAGAAGGCAGACATCTCCTGACACAGCTGCCCAGTCTGAGGTCAAAGATCATTCTTTAATGGGCGGCTGATGCTGATTCCCAAAAGCCAGGGAGGGGAAGGCTTAATCCAGGTAAGAGGATTAACTGTGTATCTACTATACAAATACTACATGGCTCGGGGTGGGGGGGGTGGACTTCTGGGACCCTCTTCACTTGAAGTCTGGTTCAGCAGGCATGACTGAAATCCCAAAGACTCAGGAAGTAACTCACAGGGTAGAAAGCTTACACCAGAGTAATGAATAATCCAGTAAGATCTCAGCATTCCTGAGAGACTGGCTGATTTGGGGGAAGACGGGCTCTCTTGCACCGACATAAAATAACAATTATCCCAAATACTGTCTTGCCAAAACCCTTTGGAACTTGTCCCAAATTCTTCCAAAGAAGGTGCTCTGAGCAAGGAGTCCAACAATGGCATTCCAGTGCCGGGGTAGGAAATGATGTTCAAGGCACTAACATATTCATTGCAGCAGAAGTGGAAAGTGTCATTTCAATTAAAGCAACATAGATGGGGTTGAACTGAAAACAGCCCCAAAATGAAAGGACTGAAAGGCCCTGTTAACCACCAGGGGCAAGGACACTTCTGCAGAAAACCGCAAACTGCACCACAGCCAATGGCATGACCCATGGCTACAAGGAGGGAGTAGGGAGGGCCCTCCAGGAGTCATCTGGAACCAGACAGCCACCCATAAATTAATGGGAATCTCCAATATGCAGAATGCTAACAAACTCACGGGGCTGCTATCCCAGCTAGCCCTCCGCGGAGGTGCCCTGATTACAGTCCCTGCCCCGCCAAATGTCACCAGATATGATGCCATCCAGCTCGCTCTGGGAACCACAGCTCTTTGCACAAACACATGCAGAAATCTCCGACTAAATACAGCAAAAAGAACTTCAAGGGAAACTGGATAGGCACGGAAGGAGCGGTATGCCTTTGAGGACTCTAGACAGTGTACCAGAAGTACTAACCACTGTGAGAAATCTCTCCCTACGCCTACACAGAGCTGATGAGTGTATTTAAAATTACTTTTAAAGAATTAATAGCTTTGGGGTACTTTTCCCTATGAGTGAGCAGTGGGCTAATTTGCCTAGTGTTTTGGTGTTGTTCTTTTTTTAAGACAATTGCACAAGATTCCATCCAAAGCCTTCTAATTCTTCCACTTCAGTGGTCTGAATCCCACTAATAAACAATCAGGACTTTAGACTCCCTTAATGACGGAGAGAGATTCAAACGAAGATGTTTTGCCACTCTCTGCAAATTTCCTGTAGGTGCTGCCTGTTGAACAGGCCAGCAAAATGACGAATTTATTCAGGACTGATTACATTGAGTATGTAAGCATTTTTGAAGGATTAAAAAAGAGAGTGAAAAATGGTTGTGAGCTGAATGAATGGTGGTGGGGGGACTACAGCCTCCAAACTCCCCAGTCAGGCATAGAGCGAGGCTGTGTGAGGAGGAAGGAACAGACTTACTGCATGGATGAGCAAGGACCCGGACCTCGTCCACAGCGATGTAGCCAGGATGACCCTTCAAAGAGACGGATTCAAATATCACCTGCAACACACAGCAGGGAAGAGTCAGTTTCGCAGAAGTGGCTGTAGGCATTATAGGAAGCTGCCCAGCCCCCAAACCCTGTTTCAGCTTCCCATGAGAGCTCCTCACAAAGAGGCATTACATTAGTCTAGTATGCTACTCTGCCAATTGCCTTGGATTTTCAAAACAAGGTAAAAAGGCCACATTCTAATGACCAGCAAAAGAAGAGTCAGCCACATGGAACATTTTTAACAGATTTCAGAAATAACACTTGAATGCAGAAAAACAACCCAAACATGGCCTGAAACCCCAATCTGCACCTTTTTCATTGTTGTTTCAAGTGAAACACAGAGAAGAATTACTTCCTAATATCCCAAACTTTCTTATGAACTGTGACAGGAGCTTACCTTAGAAGCTACCATAAGCCAAGGAGGGTTTACGCCGATTTGATTCTACATCCCTCAGGAATATATTCCATCTGAATTTCTTTTTTTAATTTTAATTCCAATACAGTTAACAGTGTTATATTAGTTTCAGGTATCCAACATAGCAATTCAACACTTCCATACAATGCCTGGTGTTCATGACAACAAGTGCACTCCCTAATCCTCATCCCCTATTTCTCCCCTCCCCCCACCCACCTGCCCTCTGGTCACCATCAGTTTGTTCTCTGCAGTTAAGAGTCTGTTTCTTGGGTTGTCTCTCTCCCTAATCTGAATTTCTTAGTAACACCTCTTCAAGGTAAGCCCCATGCACAGTTGTCAGCACCCGGAAATCCAAGGGCAATAAGTTCTTTGAATTCTCCATTCTGACTCTCACCCAAGCTGTGTATTTCAGGAGATACTTTAAAATTCAGTTAAGAGTTGTCCTTTTCACCCACTGTCTAACTTCGTCTAGGAGATGTGACTATCTACTTGGACACTGTGATCAACGCCCTTGACCTCCCTAATTCCAATGGTCTTTATCTCCCAATCAGCTTCAGCCACAGTTATAAATGCTTGGGCTTCTCATGTTCTTTAAAAGCTACCCTCTGGTAGCAGGATCTGCTCTAGTACGATCCAGCTATATTACAATCACATTTGGGATTCTTAATAGTTTTATTGACACTCACTCTCAACTCTCAACCCTTCCTTAACTTCCCACTGCAAAACTCCCCCCCTTCCACTATAATCTGGACTTTTCCCCCAACACTTCCCCCAGAACTGCTCTCATGGCAAATACCAAATAACCTCTTAGTTGGAAAATCCAATAGATAGTGTTCAATCTTTATTTCAAGAAGGAAGACAATGTAATGCTTGCACTCTGGATCAGAATGCCTGGGTTCCAGTCTTGGCTATACCACTTACTAAGCATGTGACCTTGGGCTATCCTAATTATTAATAAATGTTCCACGAATAAATACAAGGCTGGTCATGGGAGAATGGGTGTGTGATAGTGAAACACACATTTGTTCAGTGTTCTCTCTCCCTTCTACAGTAATAAGAATTCCATAATGAAACAGAATCTTTCATCCATCAGAATTCCTCTTGAGAATTTTTTTTTGTAAAGCATTAGGATAGGTGAGATTTGCGTTTCTCAAAAACAGGAGAAAAATATTCTGTAATAAACAAGGGAAAGAATGTTCTGGTTTTACATTACATGAGTTTAATAATTTTAAAGGACTTGCAACATACATGGTAAGTAACTGTGCCCTGTAGCCCCACCCCAAGTTTCCACTGACGTTCATTCTCTCAGCAGACTCTTTGATGTCACGACTGGCAGAAAATGGCAGAGGCTAGACTTTGGGTCCATGTGGAGTTATGTGGGAATAAAGAGGAATGTGTGGCTGCAGGAACCAAGGGAGTTAGGGACAGGTGGTGGGGAGAAAGTACAGAAGCATAGAGAAAAGGACCATGGCAGCCCAGCAAATCCTTGATGAAGGCTCCAGACTCCCAAGACATTAGAACTAGGTCCACAGTATATTTATACCAAAGCTTTATACCAAAGCTCTGGATACAGCTGAGAATAAAGCACTTCACAAGAAAGAACTGGGGAAAGTCCTCTCCATCACTGCCAGATCACTCAGAGAAAAACGCTCACAAACATGCAGGAGCCCAGAGCATGTTGTCTTTGGCATGCCATTCCAGAATCACAATTTTTTTTAATAAAAATCATGCAAGCTACTCTGAGTTAGGTACCCTCACTTCCCAGGGAGTAAAGAGTCAACAACACAGATACGAGACTGGATATATCGGCAATAGTGCTAGAAGGGAAAGGAAAGCAAAGAAGATCCATGGTGGACCCTCCAAGGCCTGCCTCGGCTCACCTGCTGAGGCAAGTCCTCTGAACATCCTCGAAGAGGCTGGCACTAAGGTGAGTAACGAACTGTAGAGGCTACGTGAGTGCTGTTTACAGCAGGCAGGGAGAGTGAGGTGGAGGACAGGCAGAGGGAGGCTTACCAACACCCAGCGATACTCCATGTCATTGTATGGGGGCAGGGACTCTGAGGGGCAGAGGGGCAGCACAAGGCCTGGGCTGGGAAACCCACCTTCTCAGCAGGACATTCTTCAATACTAAGGCCACTATGTGCACATATAGTCAACTACGTGTGCCCCAGCCTCTAGAACCTTAGAAACCTCCTGGGGCTTGCATGGAAAGGCACAAACCTCTCTCCGTGCATGAGTTGTAGAGAAAGCTAAAAAATCATCTCCCAGGAGAGGCTCAGAGATGAATCATCCTCAACCTCCCCAAAAAGCAGGTTGGGTGCATGTTAGGGAACAGGAGGAGATATCAGGCATGGTTTAAGGGAGCTGGCATTTTATCCTCCTCTTTGGTGGTCTTTTAGCAGAAAATCTGTATAGCAAGCGTTTCAAGGGGCTGCAAACATTTTCACCAAAGATGAGAGAGAAGAATGTCAGCTACCAGTACCTCTCATAGGAAAAAGATCACATATATTTTCACAGAAAGGGATTGCTTAGGGTGAAATCAAGAGAGCCTCTCACCCACATCAGCCCCAGGAGTCCTGGCTAAGATGAGGAGGAGGGTCTGCTGCTCAGCAGAGAGGGGAGTGGAAGAGAGGAGATGGGGTAGAGTGTGAATAGTGGGGGAGAGCAGCCCCCTCTGTGAGATGCACCCCCATAAATTGTGCATGAAAATGCTAAGCCTAGGAGAATGCCAGATCCCTGAGAAAGAGACTGGATTTCAAGTCCAGTTGAATCCAATCCAGGCAGGTCCTAGATTTCATGAGTTTACATAGCAATTATAAGCACTGAATAAAAGACGACTTCACCTAAGCAGGTGATGGAAAACTGAGCAGATAACTGATAAAAAGTTCTCATTTTTTGTTTTTTAAATCTTGGGACATAACAGTTGAGAATCATTAAAAACATAAAATAGAGTTGATATCACCTGCAAAGGGGCAGAGATTTGAAGTACAGCTTAGGCAGTTTTAATAAGCTCCAGCTCTCCCGAGAGGAGGCAGGTGTGGGGCTAGATGGCAGGCAGAGGTTCATCCCAGGCCCTGCTGAAAACCTGGTACCACAGAGCCCACTAATAGGAAAGACGAAATTTCCCTGTTTATTGCAGGGCCGAAAGTCCATTTTGGAACTATGAAATATGACTTTAATAAATGAATACATAAGCCGTCAGGATCTGAATCCCAGCACTGCTAAAAACTAAAATTGTATTTAGTCCATAGAGTCATACATGCAGGCTAGGAGCTCAGGGTCTGATGAATTTTAAAATGCATTTTGCAAGTCTTTGAATCTCCTGATGTGTCTCTCCTTCTCTCCCCTGGATGTATGTGTGGGTGCTGAATCTGGGAGCATGCAGGTGCATGTGCACCTGTGTGTGCGGCCATGGGACTATCCATTAGTGGCTCTGTGTGTGTGGGAGATGGTGGGGGAGAGATGTCTGTTCTAAACTGCTTTCAGTGCATTAGTGGCCTTCTCACCACAAAGCTCACAGCAGAGGCTATAATGTAATGTAATGTAATGATGCTATAGTGGCCAACAAGTTGGAAAAGAGAAAATTCTCCCAGATGAAGCTGCCTATCACAGGGATGGCACAGAGCTTACAGAGCTGAGCTCAACCACAGTGGGTATTTCTTCAAAGAAGGAATTGTTCCTCCTTCCTCTTTTTCTGTTCTTCCCTCTGTTCCTCTCCTCTTCCCTCCAACGATTACTGAGGCCCACTGCAAGCCTGACGTGTCGTTTGATATATATGCCATCTCATTCAATGCACAGAAGAGCCGTCCATTGTACCTATTTCCCTCTCCAGTTTACAAATGAGAGCAAGCGACTTGGAATGATGACAGGATACATCCAACATTACAGTTAGTGAGCGGAAGATTCTCAAAACCAGGAAACTGAGCTTGGAGCCCGAACAGGAACCTCAGTTTACCAATAAGATGCCCTACTCTAGAACACAAGACATGTTGCTTCTCAACACAGGAACATACCACAGAGCTGGGACTAAGAGGGCACCCAAGAAATGTCCTTTTCCCTCTCTATACTTCATCAAAGACCATGGCCAACAGTGGCACTGTCCTCTCCTGGGTCACTTTTCCTCATTATACTTGCACCTGTGGCCCTATCCTATAATCTATTCACATCAGGCCCTAGATAGGGGTTTTCCAGTTGGAGTCCTGAGGCCTCACTGGGAGTATCCATGACTCACAAACACACTTACGTTATACTCAGTTATAAAGGGGGGTAGTCTTGGGGCTGGGCATCCAGATTCGGGTCCCAGCTTTTCCAGTGATTTGCTGTGTGCCCTTGGACTTCAGTATCCATCTCTAAACCTCAGCTTTATCACCTACATCAAGGCCTAGAGGTCCAATAGGGCCCACCGCTTGTTTTTAGACATCAAGTTTGACTGGAACACAGCTACATCCTTCCACTCATTTCCATATTGTGTGTGGCTCCCTGCACAGTCTATGTGAAAGGACTATACCATAGATGCTAAACCAAAGGATGCCTGAGAAGCTCCTGGCCACTAACCTTGCCAGCCCCCAGTCCATTTTCTGCTTCAGACTCTACAGAAAAATGCTGATCTATGTCACTTTCTTACTTAAAACCTTTCAACAGTAAGCACGGGGATAACTGCAAATAGGCTGAAGGGATTTACTGGGGTGACGAAAATGTTCTAAAACTGGTTTATGGTGACGACTGCACAACTTAGTAGATTTACTAAAAATCACTGGATTGCACACTTCAATGGGTAAATTCTAGAATATGTAAATTGTACCTAAATGCATAAAGTTGTTTTAAAAAAAGAAAAGCTTTCCAGAGTCCCAGGACAAGCAGACCCAGAGCTGTGCTCCCCCAGGCACACTCTGGGGACTGACTTCAGCCTGTGCCCCATGCGTTCTCGGCCTGCAGTGAGGTAAGTCGGCCAAGTGGGAGAGGTGGTGTTTAGAAACTACTGCCGCAACGTGGCACTGCTGTGACAGTTTTACTAGTCATGAAAGCACTGGGCAGAGTGAGTTGAGAAGAAGAAAAATGGTCTTTTCCAACAGTTTGAGTGGCACTGCTCTAGACTAGAGATTACACTTAATCTCCTTGGCCTGGCATTCAAAGCCAGCCAGGACCTACTCTCTTCTGCAAGCTTAGCTCCCTGTGTATCTCCTTTGCAACCTACCCTCACACAAGGGAGAGTTTCCAGACTCTGCACAACTCTCTCACTTGCTCCTCCAGCCCCTGGCATGCACCATCCTTGACAACTCAAATGCTTTTCCCTTCCTTTTTCAATAATTTTTGACTCATCCTTCAAGATGTAGCCTAGCTGCCACCTCCCCCTGGAAGCCTTCCTAACTGCTTCCCCCCAAACACCCTATTCCCCAAGAGTGATCTTCTGACTAGTTATCTCATCTCTCTGAACCTCAATTTTTTCATCCATAAAATAGGGATAATAACAGAACATCCCTCATCGGGTCTTTGTAAGCAGTTACTTTATAAAAGGCTTCAATGTCTCTGTTCCCGCAGCATCCCAGAGAGCCCGTGTCCCACACTACAGTAGCTGCTTGTTTATATATTGGTCTCCTCTTCCTGAACAGGATCTCCTGGAAGGCAGGGGCCCTGCCAGATCACCTACACCCCTGCAGGGCCTTGCTAGAAGAGGCTCAGGGAACACGAGTTGCACAAGTGAGTAAAGCAAGTCCTTTCTTGACCTAACAACTGTAAGTAGGGCAAGAGGCATGTATGATTACTTTTTAGAGAATCAAACCATAAAATGCCGTACCTGGTAGAAATGTGGCCAGAAGGTGCTGATGGCAAGCTCTGCCTTCACCCAGCCTTCAGTGACGACCCCAGATACGTTCCAGACAGGGTTCCCCTGGGGTCCGCCATTCACTTTCACATAGACATTCAAGGCTCCCGGGCTGGACCTGTCACGGCTGGAGAAGTAGTAATGGAAATCGATACAATGGGTGTCATTCTCCTTCAGGGTTGGTAGGAGAAGGTGGGCCTTCTGGCCAGAGGCCCTCCCAGAGCTGTTCACCATCATGAAGGATCCTGGAGACCCACAAAGGGGGTGGGAAGTAGAGACAAAGAGAGAAAAAGAAAATCCTTCTGATAACTGGTCATACCCACCAACATAATGGCCAGAAATCAAGTCACTCTAGGAGGGTCTGACTGATCCTGAGGAACCCACATCCCGTCTTGCAACCTGAGTATCATCTACTGTAATTGGGAATTAAAAAAATCTACTGAACAAGGCAGTTTAAAAATTAAGAGATGGCAACATGGGGAGCCTGGGTAGCTCAGTTCACTGAGCTTCCAACTTTGGTTTCAGCTCACATCATGATCTCAGGGTTCGTGAGACTGAGCCCTGCTTCAGGCTGGGCACAGACAACACAGACCCTGCTTGGGATTCTACCTCTCCCTTTCTCTCTGCCCCTCCCCTGCATGTGCATCCATGTTCTCTCTCTCTCTCTCTCAAAAATAAACATTTTTTTTCAAAAAGAGAGATGACAACATATATGAATATTTCTAAAAAGTAGATAGTCTATAAAAATTTACAGAAGCAACATTACATGCAGCAGGTCACAAAGGAAACATGGAACAGAACCCCAGGAATATAGTTACCTGTGCAACCTCTAAGTGTAAATGTGAAATGCAACCTCATGCAAGCTCGGGCTATCTCAATGGAAGCAAAACCTCTCCAACATAAGAAGGGTCCTTCGAACATATTCCACTTGGACCCTTGCATTCAGTACATGGAATAATTGCAAACTACCCCTTAACACTGAATTCAGCACAAAGAATAATTCTAAGTATCCCAGGAGGACATATAAAAAGTAGAATATATTCAATTAAGGAAGACTCCAAAGAAAGTGAGAGACAACTAGAAGATGTTTTGCCTGGGAAGGAGGGTAACACTTCCTAAGCACTTAAGGAGTACCAATGTGAAGCCCAGTTGTCTTTTTAATATATTATTCAATTTAATTTTCACAATGACCCTGAGAGGTAGAGGATTTTTGTTTTATTTAAAGACTGAATGACTTGCCCTGGGCCTCTCAGACAGGGAGGGATGGAGGAGACCCAGACTTTCTCCAACTCCACAGTTATACTCTTACTCTCTGCAGAAGACATGACTACTGTTTTCAAGCATTAGGCAAGATGACTGCCCACAGAAAGGAAGGGAGCCTCTTCGGAGTTGCTTTGACAGATTAAATGGTTGTTTCTATAGTTCTTCAACCCACCCTGAATCCATGTCCTGGGCCTCCCAGATGAGGTAGAGGCCATGTCCCCATACCTTGACTTGAGGCTGCACCTGCTTTGGTCAACAGGATGTCAACAGACTGAATCAAACAGAGGCCTGAAGTGTGCATGCCTGGCTACGCTTGCCCTCTTGCACAATCACCATCTTTCTAAAGAAGACTGTGCCCAAGCTACCTGCTGCCTCTTTCAGCTGAGGATTAAGAACTGACATGTGTGGGGGAGACCTGAGCTTAGCCAGTGCTGAAGAACCAAGCCATCCCCATACGGCAGCTAGAAGCACAGCCACATGGTCAATACTCCATCCCAGATCCACCAGTCCACAATCAGTGCTCAGACCCTTGAGTGTGAGAATAAATGCTCACTGCTGTTTGCCACTGAGTTTCCTCCTCTTTTGTTGGGCAGCCTTACAGTGGCAATTGCTAATTGATAAAGGTGCTAGAGAGGCAGATATATCAAAGAAACCACAGGAGGCAAATTTCCATTCAAAGGGCCTTCTAACAAAGGCCCTAGAGGCAGAGTGAGTTCCTTGCCACTGCAGGTGGCTCAACAGAGCCTGGACCACTGAAGAGATGTCTAAGGAAGTTTCACCAACTGTGAGGGCAGAACTCTGTGACTTAAAGTCCCATAATGCTATGAAATAAACTACATCATAAAACACAGGAGATAAACTCAGGGAATTCCAGGATGAAGACTCCTACCTAGAAAAACACTGTTGCTTTGAAATCTCATTTGAACCACTAAAATCTTCAATTCAGAATGAAATCTTAAGATTGCTTATTCTCAACTGGAATAAGCCACTTGAGGAAGCAGCATTATTCATTTACCCAATGCCCAGAAGACTGGAGCTGCCAGCTAGTAAGTGCTGGGCAACTTGTGGCACACTGGGATTCTAGAGGGTACCAAGCATTCAAAGCCCATACGCCTTGGCTTTTTATTTAAAAATAGACACAGGACAGGGATGCCTGGGTGGCTCAGTCGGTTGAGCGTCTGGCTCTTGGTTTTGGTTCAGGTCATGATCACATGGTTCATGAGTTCAAGCTCCACAGCGGGCTCTGTGCTGATGGCACAGAACATACTTGGAATTCTCTCTCTGCCCTTTCCCTGCTCACACGTGCGCTAGCTCTCTCTCTCTCAAAAAAAAAAAAAAAAACTTAAAATTTCACACAGGAAGATAGAGTTCAAAATTCCAATTTTATTAGTCATAAAACTGGATTAGAGAAAGTAACTTGGACTTGAGGCCAAATTATGCTTCTGCATTTCTTCTCTGTAGCAGCACACAAAGCAGGTGAATGGTGGTGGACTCCCTCCTTCTAACTCCACCCAGATCCCTAGGGCTACAGCTATCCTGGAGGTATGGCCACTTAGGGCCAATGGGTAGGCCCATCCCAAAACTGAGCCAACAAGAAGCAAGGTGACTAAGACAGAGAACCATGAACCTAGAACTATCAGACTTCCAGCATCCCACCAATCAGAAAACTCCCCACCTCCTGGGATAGAAGCCACTGAAAGCAGTGCATAGGCCACATCTCCCCAGCCCCCCCCCCAAATTTCCAAGAGAATCAAGTATCCTTGTCTACAGGATTAAGTGGAGAGATGTCCCTTGTCAGATGTATTATGTCTAATTATCACAACCTCCCCAACGAGGCAGCAAAGAATCATGGCAAGGGGGAAACTGAGTGCAGAAAGAAGACTGAGCTAGCATCCATGCCTGTATCTCTTGACCTACATCCCACAGGGTTCCAGAAGATTTCCCAGGAATACATGAGTGATGCCCACAAGCCCCATGAAGCTGGGGTGACTGCACCTGCCACAGAAGTGTGGCACAGCTATGGGTAGGGAAGGCAGCCGGAGAAGCAAGCAGTGCCTGGCTCTTTCCACGCAGAATCCCATGGTGCCCCCACAGACATTTCAGCTCCTGTCCTGCCGATCCACACCGGGCTGCATATAATCCACAGCAGAGAGAGTCGGGAGGGTTTCCCTTCCACCAGCTGAGGCTCCCACTTCTTCGTCCCAGCTCCAGTGGTGAGGTGAGGCAAGCTCATGGAAGAGGCAGGGCTACGTAACATACATCCACCACCATGAGTCTAGGACTGCTCTCTATCCTGCTATCCCCGTGACTGCAGATAGATGATGCTCCATCTTCCAGAAGGCAGAGGTGCTGCAAGTGCTTGGCCTTCTATCTACCCTCCATTTGGAGAGACTCCTGGTTCATTAACACACTGCCCTCTTTGTTCTGGGCACATAGCTGGACTGCACCCCCTGGTCTCCTTTATAGAGATTGGTGGGGCCACACACTGGGTTCTAGCCAATGGGCCTAAGTATAGAAGTGTTCCACTTGCAGGCTTGATTCATAAAGCTACCTCCCTCCCCCCAGACCTACTTCCACTGCCCCACTCTCCATTATCTTGTCCCTCAAACGATGGTCCCTTCAACCAGCAGCAGCAGCATCACCTGCGAGTTTATAAGAAATGCAGAATCTTGGGGCACCTGGGTGGCTCAGTCCTTTAAGTATCCGACTTCAGTTCAGGTCATCATCTCATGGTTCATGAGTTCAAGCCCTGTGTTGGGCTCTGTGCTGACAGCTCAGAGCCTGGAATCTGCTTCAGATTCTGTGATTTCCCCTCTCTCTGCCCCTCACCTGCTCACCTGTGTCTCTAACAAAAATAAACAAACATTTAAAAAAATGCAGAATCTCAGTCCCCACACAAGGCCTTCTAAATCCAAATCTGCATTTTACCAAGATCTGCAGGTGATCTATTCACATACTAAGGTTTGAGAATCACTGCTCCATTGTCTCTCCCATCTACCAGCTAGCTGAAAGCATAGGATTCAGAGAATTCCAAGAGAAATGGAACACAATAAAAGGAGCCTGGTTCCCTGAATGGCCATGACCATCAGAAAGGCTACCCACCTATTAGGAACACTCATTTTGGCTTTAAGAAAACAAGGAATAAACTGTTATTGGGTTATTAAGGCATCGACATTTTCAAGTTTATTTCCACAGCTAGCATTATTGTTTTGGCACGCCCATAGAGCCCCTACTTCCCACATGTCCCTTTAAGGGGATAGGATGAAAAATGATAGGTACTTAACAAAGCTGCAAGACATGCCAAGTAGGGACAACACATCACAAAAAGCAGTGTCCTAATGTAAACAGAGGCAGAAAGAAAGAAAGAAGAAAAGGAAAATGGACTCTGAGAACGAATTTTTTAAAAAGCAAGAAATATCCTGGATCTTCATTAAGATAAGCTGCCTTGGGTGGGCCAGAGTGGAGTTTGGTCAAGACCACAACACTACCACCACCACCATGGCCCCCAGTGTCTATCTGGAGGATTTGATATGCATGCCTCAGCCTTTAGACTAGACAAAAAGGTATGAGTTTTGGTGCAAGGCTCACAGAGGAGCCCAGAAAGCAGCATGCCAACAGAAGGACCCAGTGCAACTGATCTTACACTCATGACCAGGGACAGCCTTATGAGGACAGAGGCCTGGTGGTCAAGGAGATGGAGCATCAGGGAACTAATAACTAATTATCATAAACTCCATGGCTTAATAGAACACAAATTTACTCTTTTATGGTTTTGGAGGTCAGAAGTCTAAAGTCAAGGTGTAGGTAGGTTTGTTTCACTCTAGAAGCTTCAGATGATAATGTTTCCTTGTCTTGTCCCACTTTTAGACTCTACGCTCCTCAGCTCCTAGCCCCTTCATTCATCTCCAAAGGACATCACTCCAACCTCAAGCTCCACTGTCACCCCTCCTGCTTCTGACTTTGACCCTCCTGCCTCTCTCTTATAAGAACTCTTACACACTGGGTCTACCCAGATGATGCAAAATCATCTCTCCATCCCAATAGCCTTAATCTAATCACACCTGCAAATCTCTTTTGCCAAGTAAGGTAACACATGCCCAGGTTCCAGGGATTAAGACATGGCCATCTTTGGAGGACCATTTTTCTGTCATCATTTACATTAACATGAACACATATGTATTCCCAAGCTATTGAATCAGAAACACAAGGATGACAGACCCATTGGGAGCCAGCAGGTGTACAGTGTCTAAAGGGCAGGTACCCTGGGGGAATCTGAGTGCTCTCATGAGAGCGTAGAAGATTCCTTGCACTAGTGGATCCTGTCATCACTTACAAAGGGACTATGATGTGAAAAATAAAATATAAGGTCATTATCATTTGGCTCCCAATTTGGACAAAAAAAAGGAAAAGGTTTGGAGCTATAACCAGGGAAGGTCTACTCTTCAGCAGTGGAAACTATCAGGGCTGCTGGCCAGTATGAACATCATGTTCACACACTGCTCCTAAGATACCAGCCTTGCATGGTTACCTCCTCCAGATTAATCTGACTCAATACCTGGAGAAACTTTCCCTGTAGTTTGGCCATCCAATATCTGAACTCCCTTCCTACATTTGGGTAACTCCCCCATTTTGAAACACAGGCTGCCTTCCTCTACAGAAGCAGAAAAGGCCAGATATCCTCTGTCCCAGGAAACCTAGTCTTGCCTATCTAGAAGGACTGCTCAGGAGCAGGGCACAGAAGTGATTACAATGCAGAGAGAAGGGTGATGAACTCAGTCAGGGGGGGCCTGGGGCATCTTCTAGGAGTGGGCCACGCAGAGCCTGAGTGTGAAGAACGTGAAACTTCACCAGCCTGTGAGCGGATTATGAACCCTGATAGTGGAATCTGGCCAGCTTTACACCCTGCATGTACCTGAATAAACTTCAGCTCCTTGCAATCCTCCCGTGTATTTCTGAAATTCCTCAAGGCAGGTACTCATTACCGACTGAATTAATGACGCCAATTCCCTTGTCCTCCCTGCACAGATCTCTTGAATGGTCCTCGTCTCAAGGATTGGCCAGGTCCCTCCAGTGTCCCTCTGCTGAGGCACACTCTCAGGGCACCCATGAAAAAGATGCTTAAGCTCCAAAGTCAACAAGGTTCGAAAGATAGCTTCTTCCAGAAACTTACATGGTTGTTTTTCCCCTCCTCCATCAGGGTGAGACTCACCCAGCACCATCACCCCCTTAATTCCACTTAGCATCATCCTTTGTGATGGATTTTCTCCTCCAGGGCAGCAGCCCTGCAGTCAATCACTGCAACAGGCTTCCTCCAGTCTGCAGGACACACCTGAGTGATCTCAGCTCCTCATGGCACAGGGCTCAGTTTTTTCTCTCCCAGCACCCCTTCCCCAGGAATATCCTCAGCCACATCATGTGTGAAGAGATGTCAGAAGGTAGAGAGCTTAAATCCCCATGTAAGGCATGAGAGCCTCTTCTCTTTCCCCGCCAGGATCCCTTTCATGGATGTGTGCCTGGTGGTAATTGGGGAAGGCATTTCAAAGAGAGGGGACAGCATGTGCAAAGGCACAGAGACTGGAAGCCAGAACACTCAGCAATGCAAGCACTGTATCTTTGGGAAGAGTCCTAAAGACACTACATAGCCCCGTCCCATATCCAGCCCACCTTACAGAGGTCTGACCACATCCTGCACAAAGGAAGGAAGCCATATCTGAGTTGAGCCCAGGCCTGCTGTTTTAGAGACTGTTAAGGAGTGAAAACCCTCCTCTACCAGCAGCTCAGTGGGGCCCTCTTTGATCAACAGGTTGGCTTAATTAATATCATCCCGGGGCTGTCAGTTTCCTGGAGATCAAAAATGAGCCAGTCATTACACCAAGATCAGTCAGAAACAAGAAAGGGAAGACTGTAAATATATTCTTTTCCCTTCTCTTTTTTTCCCCCCAAAATCTACTGTCATGATAAGGAACATAAAACAGCATTAGTTTCCTCATAGTTATTATACATAGCACCGAAAATTGTGGAATTAAACCAGGAAGTACTCTCTGGCTGGCCATAAATTTTGCATTTTTCCCCTTCGTGCATAATAATGCCTTGATACGCGCCCCATTATTGATGTGTCTGCAACACAGATCCCCGTTTTGGAGGCAAAACGCTTCTCCATAGCAGATGGCGGCTATTGTGTTTACACATGAGCACCTCAGGATTGCATTTCCTCACGTCGGCAGTAAAAAGAAAGCCCTAATTGAGTTTTTAATGGCTTTGCACATTGTTCATTAAGATTACATGAGTGTGCTCAGGCGACTGGCAGCTGAGGGCCTGGAGCTCCGAGAGCTCAGAGCTGTCCCTGCAGACAAGTGGCCCCGCCAGCTTCCAGAGCCAGCACCTTCGTGAAGGGAGCGGATGGCAGCGGGGACCCAAATGCTGCCCGAAGCCAAGGCAGCTGTGGTGACATGGCGCATGTGCTGGATTTGCCATCGGGGAAGCTGGGTTTCTGTCCCACTTCTGCTATTTCTTAGTTGTGGGACTTTGAGCAAGTCATGAAAACTTGCTGGGCCTCAATGTGCTCATCGAGAAAATGGGATAATGAAAGCTACATGTCAAACTTTTTTGTCTGTTTTCAGTACACATGAAATGAAAAACGGGACCTGACTCAATCATGTTAATTTCATAACAGACGACCAGTAGCAGATGTCAGTCAGTGTGCCCAGTGCAATTTATGTTTAAAGTTACTAATGTTGATTGAGAACTTAGTACATGCCAGGCATTTATCTTAGCATCCTAGAGCATCCCAGTGAGGTGGTGCCATGCAAGGAACACTGAGAGAGAAAATCATTTGCCTACACAGCCCTCATTCACTCCATGGTGAGACAAACAGCAGCCACATTCTGGTCTCCAGAACCTGTGAAAAGGTTACCTTACATGGCAAGGTGGAATTAAAATTTCAGATGAAATTAAGGCTGCCAATCAGGTGATCCTAAGATAGGGGCAGATCATTCTGGACAAGAGAAACAGAAGAGACAGAATCAGAGAGGGATTTGAAGGTGCTACCCTTGCTGACATTGAAGATGGAGTGCCAGGAATCAACAAATGCAGGAGGCCCCCCAGGAACTAGAAAAGCAAAGAAAATAGATTGTCCCCTAGGGCCACCAGGAAGCAACACAGCCCTACAGACACCTTTAGTCCAGTGCAACCCATTTAGGACTTCTGACCTCCTCAAGTAGAAAAAAAAATCTGTGTTATTTTTTAGCAACTAAATTTCAGGTGATTTGTTATAGCAACAATAGGAAACTAATACACACTGCAGACTTCCCTGCTTCTGGGCTTTTGCTCAGGGGATGCTGTTCCTGAAATCCCCACAGCCCAGCCCAGGCTAGCCATGGACCTTTACTAAAGCACTTAAATGCCACTTACTCTCAGTGGCTTTTGCTAATGCCCAGAGGATATTTATTCCCACACTGTTGGCCCTATACATAGCTCTGTCACACTATTCTGGACAAGGCTCATTTAGAAGCCCAGAATGTTGAAGTTTTACCTATCTGGTCACAATATAAAGAAAGAGCAGGGGCACCAAATGTCTAAAGACACAATGCACTACAAAGTAAGTAAGAAAAGATGTGGAAGAGAAGCATAGTTCTACCAACAGTATCATGAAAACTAATGATCATTAAGCCAACCATAAACAGAACAATTTAAAATAGACTAACAAACATATCATTCAACATCATCCATATTATCAATGAAAGCAATCTAATTATCATGTGTCAAAAAGGAAAGGGAAAAGAAATTTGCTTCTTTTCTAATACACCAGAAAACGGGGAGGAGGGATTAATTACAGCTTAATGGATACATAATGTCTATTTGAAACAAGGAAAATACCTCCTGAAGTTTCAGAGGAACTGAGCATTGTGAACATTTTGTCAGAGTCAGTTTGTGTGAACAAGTAATCACTATTTCTGTAATCATTCATTCAGACCAATAAGTTGGGGTTTAAGCATTTCATATGCAAATTTGTTAAGGCAATTTTCCAAGAAGCAGCTATCTGATAACCCATGTAGGTATGGATGATGTCGTTTAAAAACAGAATTAAGCCCCGGAGAGTGGATTTGAAGGCACTGCTGGAAGGCGTCTATCCATGGGTCTCTCTCCCCAAAGACCAGGTACCTAGGCTGCCTGCATTCCTCCCACATTCCTGAGAAAATGATGAAAGCAGAGGGGAAGAGGGAGAGAAAAGAGTAAGAAGGGAGGGAGCGGAGACAGGAGGAAGGAAAGATGAGGGAGGAGGGGCACAGGGAGAGGAAGAGGGAGGTGGTAAAGCAGGAGAAATGAACACAGAGCAGGGAGAGAGGGGAGAACAGGACAAAGATAATGGCAAGAAAGCAGAATAAAATCCCAGCCATGTGCATCCCCTTAATTACTTCTCATCCCCTTTACTCCCCCAAAAACAAAACCTTCCACCTGACATTCCCCTTCTAGACCTTACTGTAATCTTGTGATGAGGATGGGCCCATGTAAAATGCTGTGGGGCACCCCAGGACCTGAGCTACCCCTTCGACAACCTCACAGCTCACTTCCCCCAACATCTCAGGATAGCTCAACATCCCCACGGGAAAAATAAATGTTACTGCAGGGAAGACAATGGAACCCAAAGGCATGACCCAGTGAGAACTCTGCTACATGAATGGTAAGACACGGGCTCTGTTTAGTTGCTCTTCGATGTGGGAAGTTATCACAGCTCTTTGGGCAAGGTAAAGGCAGAACCATAGGGCAGATAATGCCACTCTCCCTTCAGACTCCCACCCCTTTCTGGGCATCTGTTTCAGTCACACAGTACCTCTGGGAGCCAAGAATTTTCTCTCCATTTCTTCACCTGTTAACAGGGGTGTGCAGGCAGAGTCTGTCCCCCTGCCCCAAGTGGAGGAACCAATGGTCCCAAAGTTTTACAGTCACTAGGTGTTGGTGAGCAAGGAGCTAGGACTGGCTTGAATTTTAGACTCCTTCTAGAGTGAGGGTAAAGGAGGAAAGACCCTTTTCTTTGGGTCTTGGTTCTAAAAAGAAACACAGTGATTTTTATGTTCCCACAAGAATTGCTTTCCCTCAGACACACCTGCTAAGGAACAGCAGCAGCGACAGGCACATATTATCACATTTTACTCATACGCATTCAATTCCAATAGCAGCCTTGTCAGCAGTCGCTACTATCACCTTCTCAAACAAATGAAAACACTGGGACACAGAGATTGGGTACCTTTCCTAAAGCCACACAGCTAGTAGCAGAGCCAAGACTCAAAGGAAGGGAACCCTAATCATCCTTCAGCTCTTAGGCTCCACACAAACAGGTGTGTTAAGTCTGGTACAAGGAGGGATCTCACACTCCCCAGGGTTAGCCGGCCTTGCCCTGGGGAGCAGGCACAGGCAGGAAGAGGGGCAGAGAGAATGGGAGGAAAGAACAAAAAGGAAACCAGTTGTCAGGTTGCTGCCATATTAAGAGAAAAGAGAACAACAGGGCTGCCTGTAAGTAACACTGTCAGACCCCAAATTGTTCCTGACATTCATTGGGCTGAGTTCTTTGCTTCTGCAGCTCTAAATCTCTTAAATTGAAATGACATGGAACTAAAATATATATATTTTTTTAAATCTCCAAACTCTTCACACATCCATTGGCATGATAATATTTTGATTAGTTACATTTATGCTCCAATTACACTCACAGAATGTTCAACTGTGTCTTATATATAGCGTGTTTGCCATGCTCCATGAAAAATACGGGATTATTACCTCGTATATTTGCAATGGGAAAGACACAAATGGAAATGGAGGGGGGGAAAAAGCAAAGCGAAGAGATGACTAAGCCTGTTAAAATAGTGCTGTCTTGCCTTCACGTTACTAAATTGGGTCACTGCTATTATTTCCCAGGCTTTAAAATACCAGGGCTTGGAGAAACATGAAGTATTCAAGCCTACCTTCTCCTCACCTGACACTTTTATCTCCCCTGTAACTACTGGGTCCGACTCTGACAGCAACCTGGTCACGTACCCACTGAGTGGCAAGGTCAATAGTGAAGAAGATGTATCGTTTTGTGCTTTTATTCTGGAGAAAGTGTCCATCTATTCTCAGAGAGGTCCTTAACCTTGTCCATGATAAATAAATATATAAATAAAGGTTAAGAGTGCCTACGAGCCCTGCAAAACATCTGCCCCAATGATGCCAGAGTAGATTCCTCGTCGTGAGTGCTGGCTGGACGCCATCACATTATTTTGCTCTTTACTGGCAGACCAGATCGTGGTTGTCTGTGGTAAGGGTATTACGCTACCTAATGCCAGTATCAGATGGGCCCTTCTGCCCCACAGAGACGTACTAGAGATTGTCGGTATCCCCAATTCCACAGCATCCTCCCCTCAAATCCTCCATCACTGGGGCTTACTTTCTCTACTTGTTGTCCCTGCCAGGGTATCCCTAAGTCAGCTCACTCATATCTCTAGCCTCAGTTTCCCCCACCTGGATCTATGCATGAAGGCTAACCTACCTCCACTGGTTTCCTCACAAACACCACTAGAAGCAAGATTTTTATAAATTGAATGAGGGGCCCCTGGGTGGCTCAGTTGGTTAAGCACCCGACTTCAGCTCAGATCATGATCTCACAGTTCATGAGTTCGAGCCCCACATCAGACTCCATGCTGACAGCTCAGAGCCTGGAGCCTGCTTTAGATTCTGTGTGCATGTCTCTCTCTCTCTGTTCCTCCCCTGCTTGTGCCCTCTCTCAAAAATACACATTAAAATTTTTTTAAATAAAAAATTGCATGAAACCGGTTCTACCCTCAGATATTACTTATGCACCCACTATGTGTCCGACACACCAGAGAAACAGCAGTCAGCACGAGTTTTTGCCCCTGTGCAGATTACAGACATGTAAGAGGCTGTGAGGCGGGTGTGGGGAATTCGGTGATAGGATGTGGAGAGAGAGCTAACCCAGACTCAATTTAGGGGGAGGAGCAAACAAAAAGCAACAACTCTCTGGAGCAAATAAACTCTGCATGGAAGCCGAGGGTTATTCAGGAGCCAGATAGGTAGAGAGGGAGTGACAAGAATGTTCCCTGCCAATCAAATAGCCTGTTTCAAAGCCAAGACAAAGACAGTCTGTAACCTGTGGAGCAGTGAGAAGGAATTGTAGGCACAGACCAGGTACCTCACAGAGCACCTCTCTAGCCTCCCACCCTTGGTTTTTTGGAACTCGCTATACAGAGAGGTTCACAGTGACTTGCCCAAAGTCACACAGCCACAAGGCGACTGTGCCAGGAGTCAGATGTAGGTATGTTTGACTCCAAGGTCAGGGCTATTTCCTTCTGGAACAGAGATTCTCAGACTGCAGCATATATCAGAAACCACTTGCAAAGCTACTGAAAGACTGCTGGATCCCGTCCCCAGTAGGTTTGGGGTGGGGCCAAAAATTTGCAATTCTGACAAGTTTCTAAATGAAACCATACAGCTGATCCACGGGCCACACTGGTCTAACTGGGTCTCTAATGGCCCGGGGTCCATAAACTTGGGCCGACAGACAAGTAGTGCCTCCCCTCTCTCTCCCTCCAGGTCAGGCAATGGTGCCAACCTGCTTGAAGGGGTTCCCTCTGATCCTGGGCCACATGCTGCCCACCTCTCTCAAGAGCATGACTCTAGCCACTGACCAGCAAACAGGAAGGCCCTCTCTGCTGCCCAACCTCAGCAAGGTCTCTCCTCTGAAACCCCCCTTCAATCATTGCCAATTACCAAGAATATCATCAGACACTTATTGACTCCCCCAAATGTACTAGGGTCTGCATAGAAATAGCACAGTAATTATTCCTCCTCTTTCCCCATTCTCTAAGGAGATACAAGAACTTGACAGCTGTTATCCAATTAATCCTGACAGTTTTTTTTTTTTTAATGTAAAGGTATTTCTTTCATCTGAATGGGAAAAGCTGTTTCCTTTTTTGAGGTGAGAACAAGGGCAAAGAGAGTCCAAGTAACTTGGCCAACATTAGTAGGATCATTTCTTGCCTCCTTTCTTCTGCAGGGACAGTTGAATACTGTAGGAGAAGAACACAGACTCCGACTTCAGACTGCCTTATCAAGTCCCAGATCTCTCAGCTACACCCTGAAAAGGTGCCTAAACTCTCTGAGCCATAAAATGAAACTGTCGATGGTAATAATGGCCCCTGCCCCATAGGTCTGTAATGAGAATCCTATGCGTTTACCTAAGTCAAGTGCTTAGAACAGTGCCTGACACATGGTGAGATCTATGTCAATGTCAGCTGTCATGGTCAGCATCAGTGGCAGCACCCTGGGCCCTCTTGTTGTTCTCTGACTGCAAAAGAGAGTCAGACAGGTGGCCCTACAAACCTGCGGGATAAGGGAGGTCCCAGGGTTACTCTCCACACAAGGATAACTCCAGGAAGCCCTCTGCAGTTTACCCCAAGGACCATCCCTTGTTGCCGATGGTTCTCCATATGCAGTCCCCAAACCAGCTACATCAGCACCACCTGGGAACCCGACAGAAAAGCAAATTCTCAGGCCCCACCAGAGACCTACTGAAGAAGTTCTGGAGTGGGACCCAGCCAGGCTGTGCTTTCACAAGCCCCCAGGTGATGCCAATGCATGCTTGCTATGAGAGGTACTTTTTCGGGCACCTGGGCTCCTCACTCGGTTTAGCGTCCAACTCTCGATTTCCGCTCAGGTCATGATCTCATGGTTCATGGGATCTAGCCCCACATCAGGCTCTGCACTGACAGCATGGAGTCTGCTTGGGACTCTCTCTCTCTCTGCCCCTCCCTGGCTCACATGCATGCTATCTCTCTCTCAAATAATGAACCTTAAAAAAAGGAAGTACTTTTTCTTCAAATAGGTTCCCGGGGCATCAGCCTATTTGGGGAGACTTGTGCCAGGCTCCTGTCCACTGCATGTTCCCTCCAATCCCATGAAGGGACAGGGCACCTGGGGAAGCCCAGAGTCTGGGCTCTTGACCACTGCCCTCAACCACCCCACATGACACTGCCTCCCCAGTCCCACCTTCAGGGACTGCCTCTGAGCAGGGGCATGAGCCCTCATGGGCCAGCATGGGAGGGACACTCACTACCACGGCAGGTGATGTGGCTGCCTGTACAGGTCACAAGGTGGGAGGAGGATACTTGGAGAGAAAATGCTTTCTCCTAAAAACACACATATAGAGTCTTGCAGTCCTACTTGAAATTCTTGAAGCCACCAGGATGTCTCCATGGCTGTCAACTGGGGCATCTTGGAATCAAACCCCGGACCCCCTGGTATTCTCTGAAGCCTTCATCCTGACTGTGCACACTCTCCTCTCATCCACTTCTCAGCCAGTTTCCAACCCTGTCCTCTGCAGGTCTGCATTCCTACTTTAGACTTTTTTTTAATGTTGTTTATCTTAGAGAGAGAAAGAGAATAAGAGAGAGAGAATGAATCTGAAACAGGTTCCAGGCTCTGATCTATCAGCACAGAGCCCCATGCAGGACTCAAACTCACGCAAATATCATGACCTGAGCCCAGGTCAAACCCTCAACCAACTTAGCCACCCAGGCAACCCTCTACTTCAGTCTTATATTTCTCCCAGTACCAGTTCCAGTCTCCTTCCCCAGTCCCACTTTTCCTGCCAGACTCCACTCTGGACTCTGTGACCACAGTGCACATGGCCCTCTCCCCTGGTTACCTTTCTCCCTACCACCCTGTGTGCCCCTCCAGTCCGGTGAGTTCTATGTATACTCCACACCACCAATGAGCATGACCCTGTCAGCTCCACCATGGGACCTGGACACAGATGAAAAGATGGAGAAGCATGAGCTGAAACAATGAAGCAGAGGGGACTCTAGGAATCAAAACTGCCAAGTGGGTGAAGAGTTCTATATTCCTTTGCAGGGGCTGCAGTTACAAAGTACCACCAACAAAGTGGTTCAAGCAACAGAAATTTCCTGTCTCACAGTCCTGAAAGCTGAAGTCTGAGATCACAGTGTTGGCTCAAAGGGCTGGTTCCTTCCGAGGGCTACGAGGGAGAGGCCATGCCATGGCTCTCCCCCAGCTTCTGGTGCTTTGCTGGTCATCTTTGGTGTTCCTTGCCCTGTAGAAGCATCACCCCAACCTCTGCCTTCAGATTCACATGGTCTTCTCCCTGTTTGTGTGACTGTCTCCAAATTTCCTCCTTATAAAGACACCTGCCAGAACTTCCCAACAAGTCACATTCTGAGCTACTGGGGGGTTAGGACTTCAACATGTGAATGGGGAGAGGGCAGCCCAGCACCATTTTTCCATAGCCCTACTGTGCTCACTGCCCAAAGAGGTGTCTAAGGCATTCACTTAGGATTTCTGAAGAAATAACCAAACATCAAATTTGGAAACATGTTGTAGTATTGTTTTCCATTGTAAAATGATACCTGGAGGGAAACAAAAAACAAAAAACAGAAAAGCAGAAGGAAGTGGAAAAATTACCTGCCACAGAAAGACAGCCACAGGAGCACCTTGAGATGTTTCCTTATAGTCACATTTCCTGGCATGGGTTAGCTGCTTTCTACGGAGTTGTGGCATTTAATTGGGCTTGGGACCTCACTTGGTAAACTCCTCCTGAAGGAGAGGATTAATGAGGGATTGCAGTTTATAGTGAACTTGTCTGCACTGAAGCTACACCTAGGAGCCTCTGGGAGAGGCAGGAGCCTCCCTTCCAGGGGGCTGCCTATGCCGCCATGTCGCCGGTTTGTTCTACAACAAATGTATATCGAGCAGGTTATGCGCCAGGCACTGTTGTAGGCCCTGGGAATACAGCTGTGAACACAACAGTCAAGGTACTTAATCAGAGACAGTTTGTCGAGATGAAAATTCTCCTCGAGAGCCTTGGAGCAAGTTGAATAGGACTTCTGTAGATGGCCCCCCAGGGATCCTCGCCAGCCTTTCATCCTGTAATTTCCTCATTTTGAGTTCCTGATTTTTAGCTCATCTTTCCATGCTCTGAATCAGTGATTATTTCCCCAGGAAGAACCTATGAATGGTATATTTTCTGAGCCCATGCATTTCTGATACTGCATCATTTTTATAGTGTAGGGCACAAGGCTGCAACTGAATTTCATGAGTCTCAACTGATTCCCTTCTGAAACAGCACAGACTCATGCTTCTGACACTCTGCTAATAGAACAAGCAGAGCAAGCTGATCCCTTGCCTTTCAAGAGGCCCTGGCCTGGATCTCCCCTACTTGGGAAGTAGATTGGCACATTTGCCACCCTAATTCCTAAGGTACAGATGAAACTTCTGTCCTGTGGATTTGTGCTTGGGGGCATAGTATGACAAGAAAGATGCAGGCCCTGGACCCAGCCTGAAGGCAACCCCTAGCTCTGATATTTCCTACTTCCTGCATTGTTAGGCAAATTACTTAGACTCACCATGTCTCTGTTTCCCAATCTCTCCAATGGGGATAATGAAAATACCAGCCTCCCAAGATCACCATCAATACTAACTGAGGTAATATATGCAACGGTTCAGGGGCACCTGGGTGGCTCAGTCAGTTAAGTATCCGATTCTTGATTTCATGATCTCACAGTTCGTGGGTTCAAGCCCCACATTGGGCTCTACGCTGACAGCATAGAGCCTGCTTGGGATTCTCTGTCTCCTTCTATGCCTCTCTCAAAAATAAACAAAATTTTTTAGAAAAATATATACATAATGGCTCAGAAGAGAGGCTGACAAACTTTTTCCAGACCAGACAAGCAGTATTGTAGGCTTTGCAGCCCAGTCTTTGTCACACTGACTCAACTCTACTGATGGAGCATGACAGCAGCCACAGACAATAGATCAACAAATGAATGAGGCCGTGTTCCAATAAAACCTGACAAAAACAGGTGGCTGAGGCAGCCCTGGGGCTGTAGTCTGTAGACCCCTAAGAAGAGTGCCCCACAAATACCAAGCTCTCAATAAATGTTAGAGGTTATTACGAACTGTGATTAGATTCAGAAGGATGGTGGTTGATCTCCTATGATCCTTATCTGGGTCTCTGACCCTGTGAACAGATGGGGTACATGAAAACCCCACCCACAGGAGCATCCCAGCCCATCTACAGCACCCCACTAGGGAAAACTACACCTTCCAAGATGCAACTTGCCACGGTAACTTCTCTGACTTTCCCCTTGTTGTATTTGTGAGTTTCAGCCTCCAGCAAGAAGTAAAAAAAAAGGATAGGAGAAAAACAATAGACTCAGAGCTTCAGAAAAGTCCTGCTCATGCCATAAAGGGCTGTCTGTCCTGCTGTAGGTTCTAACGAGAGACACAGGCAAGAATTAAAGCCCCATCTCACTTTTGCTGGGGGCACAGCCATAAACACCTGATTTAATGTGTTTCTTGGCCATTCACTTATCCCTAAAGTTGAGGAGAATTCTCCTGTCTCACTTGCGATGGACTTTGCCTTTGGTGCAGTCCTCATGGGAATTTTTACATGAAGGTGCAAGAGGCCAGATTCCCAAATGATCTTAGCATTTATTTCCACCCTGGACTCTGAGCATCCAGAGTAGTGTTGCTAGGCCCTGGGTCTCTCTTTGGAGCCCTCTGTCTCATCTCAAACATGTGCCTCCTAATTCTTTATCCACTTTTCAGGACTGAGTGTTTCCTTCACCACCGACACCAACAGCTAAGCGTTGGGCTCTGCTGTTTTTAAGAAGAACTGATACATGATAAAATATTAATCTCAAGAAGATCAATGCCTCTTGTCAAGGCTCCAACAGAAAACAAGGGTCCACGCTGGACAGTCAAGTAAATAGAGTTTTTGTACAACTGAACCTTTACACAACCATTAAAAGGCTGGGGGGAAAGTTCTCTTTGAGAAATCCCTAAGTATAGGGATCACAGGAAGGCTGATGTCTCTAGTTTTGGCTGCCTATGGCCCCATAGGGGGTGCTCATTTGTTGAGCACCCAGGCATGACCCTGTGCCTGCCATCGACCAACACTTCCATCGACACCTGTCCTGAGTTGCTGGAGGCTTGTGGCTTCCCAGCTCTTATGCCTTAAAGATCTCTCCCTGGTGGAATCCAACTGAGACCCCACAGGCTAAGGAGTCTAAGAAACAAAGCTTCCAGCCTTTGTGTCCCAGCTTGGACGGCTGTGTATCAGTAAGTGGTGTCTGGAGACCAGCAGGATGTAATCTGGGTTAGACAGGAAGTGGCTGCAAGCAGGCACTTCTATTCAGTTTAGATGCTGGGGCAAAAGCCCAGGCCAGAGATGTTGCTGCTACTGTCACAGATCACTTCTCTCTCTTGTTCCTGCCCAACTCAGAAGGCTGGGCAGGAAAAGTGGGCAGGCCCACGGACTGGAGACAGTATATATGTGAGACACAAAGAGAGAATCCTTTCTGGCCTCTCCAGCTTCTGTTGGCCACATCATTCATCTCTACCTGACTTCTAGTGGCCTTCTCCTCTGTCTCTGTTTCAAAACTCCATGTCTCTTAGAGACACCTGTCATTGGATTTGGAGCCCATCCAGGATGATATACTGAGATTCTGAAGTACATCTACAAAGAACTTTTTTCCCCCTAAATAAGCTCACCTGCATAGGTTCTGGGAGTTAGAACTTGGACATATCTGGTGTGGGGGTCATAATCAACCCAGTATACAAACTACAATGAGTGACCCTGTGAATGTTACTTGCCCTCAGGCTAAAATTCAATTTCTATACCAATAAAATAGGTAATGGGAGGAGAAGACCTACCTGGCACAGTTATGGCCCTCAGGGAAAGTACGCATCAAAAACCTGTTGAATCTGGGGGAACCTGGGTGGCTCAGTTGGTTAAGCATCCAAACAGGTCATGATCTCACAGTTCACGACTTCGAGCCTTATGTCAGGCTATGTGCTGACAACTTAGAGCCTGGAGCCGATTCAGATTCTGTGTCTTTCTCTCTCTGCTGCTCCCCCAACTCGCACACACGTGCATGTGCGCTCTCTCACAAAAATAAGCAAACACTAAAAAAAATTTTTTTAAGTATGTTGAATCTGAAACAAGAACCCACGCCAAGGCCACAGAGTGTTTTCCTAGGACTGGTTAGGACTTGGACACGAACTCTGTTCATGCACAGCTAACACAATGTGTTAAGCCCAATCCATATTCACAATTGTACTCAATTGCCTCAGAAGTATTTTCCAGTTTGTACAGGGTAGTACAAAGTAGCACCTGGTGCCTGTAGTTCGTCTGTTAAATGTGTAGGTTGGATGGAATGATTTCCATCCAGATTCCAGCACTCACAGCCTACGGTTTTAGGATTCCTATAAAAGTTTGGGCATTTGATTTATGACAAGGAACCAACTCAACAACGGCAATATTGCCCCCCATCCACAAGGGGAATATCAGATTCAAGAGGGATCACCTCTACCCAGAGCGGGTTTTCAGGGCTGCTTCGTGCTTTAGCCCACATAGCGGCCCACCCCATCACAGAATTCCTAGTCCTCCAGGCTCAAGGCTGAACCCACAGCCCTGCCACTTTCTAACCATGGAACCCAGATCAAGCCCCTTTGCACCTTTTTTTAAATGCCTTTTAAATTAGCCACTGTTAACACCTTGACATATGTGTTTGCCTATTTAAAAAAAAATCACTGTATTGTTATTATGAAAATGATACACGTTTTGAACAACTGAAGAAACTCCAGCAACATACAAAAATGCAAGTTAAAAAAAATCCCAAGTCTCACCACCCAGAAATAGCTATCGCTACCATATGGCAAACATCATAGTAAATATCTTATGATCTATACAGAGACGAAAAGCATGGATGATGGGTGGCTGGACAAACAAAAGAACAGATAGAAATGAATAGTACCAAATGGGGGGGGGGGAACATAACATGCTAATTTTCTACATGTCATTTATTTTTACTTGTATTTAATAGAAAAGAAAACAAAATTTAAATGAATCTAGACCTTTGAATGCTTCTTCACCAGGAAATATTTGCCAAAAGATCCCTATCAGGTTAAGAACACAGATTGTGAAGAAAACAGTAAGAGCGTGGAGTAATCATGTTGTTTTTTAACTATTTTAATTTTAGATGCTATTTAATGACTCCATGCTGTAAAAGATGGCATCAGCTCTCGCTCACTTCCTCTCAACTTCCTTCTCTCCGTCTCCCGATTTCTCAGCTTTAATTGTTGGTGGCTGCTGTCATTATGCTGCCCGGGTTTGTAACCTTCACATCCTGGTCTATAACTGTAATTGCCGGAGTTATTTATTGTTAATTCTACATTTATATGGAGTCACTACTCATCATCAATCCTTATACCGTGAGTTCTGCATTCATGCATCTTTTATTTTTATTCACTCTTAATTAGTTGGATTTTGTGATTCAGTATTTCTTCAAAATCTCGTGGAAGATATATTTATTCTGAGTACATTTATTCTTGAGGGCAATTGTTTATAGGCTTAACATCCTGTGATATTCTTGGGCTGTATTTTCTTTCCACTAAGTCTATATTAGACATTATCCCATTGTCTCCCAAAACCAAACAGTGCTTCAGAAGAATATGAGGCCAGCCTAATTTTTTTGTTCTTCTTGTGAAGGATGTTTGTGTGTCTGAAAACTAGGTAATTTCTTCTTTATCCTAAGGTTTAACAGCTTCCCTAGCATATACTTTGATGTTCAACATTCTGCACCAAATTTTCCTGGAATACATTTTTTTTATTTAAATTTTTTTACTGTGGTAACTAACATACAGAACATAAAATTTGCCATTGTACCCATTTTTAAGTGTACAATTCATTGGCATTACACTCACAATACTGTGCAAACATCACCATCACCCATTTCCACAACTTTCTCTTAACCCTAAAGAGAAATTCTGTAGCATCTAGGCAACAACACCCCATAACATGTATCCTGTAAGTGGAATCCTACTATTAAAAAAGCCAGGGGTGCATGGGTGGCTCAGTCGGTTGAGCATCCAACTCTTGACTTTAGCTCAGGTCATGATCTCATGGTTTATGAGTTCAAGCCCATGTCAGACAGTGCACAGCCTGCTTGGGATTCTCTCCCCACCCCCAACCTCCCTCTCTCTACCCCACTACTGCTTGCTTGCTCTCTCAAAATAAATGCATAAACTTAAAAGAAAAAAGTTCTATTTAAAAAAGGACAAAAGTGTTAGGGAGATGTGGACAAATTAGAACCTTCATATACTGCTGATAGGAAGAGGAAATGGTGCCCTCACTTGCAACACAATCTTCTGAAGTGCAAATTTAGTTATACAGTCATTTCAGGGAATTTTTTCTATTCAGAGGCAGAATGGCAGAATTCTGCTCTTTTGAATCACAGTTCTGCTATATATACTAACTGTGAACTTAGTCAAGTTCCCTAACTTGTTACATCTTACTTTCTTTATCCACAATTTGAGAATACTAATAGGACTGACCTCAAACTCTTATGAAAAACTAAGACATGTAAACCTCTACAATGCAGTGTCTTGTGCACAATTCAAAAAGGATTTATGTTAAATTAATTTATGTGATATATTTGAATAAATCCTAATGTTTTATATACATACACATACCTATATACCACCTTCAAATAAATCTTTTTAAATCTTTGTTTCCTTTTAGCTGTCTTTATACTGGTCTTCCATTGACTATTTCCATCACTTTCACCTGCATTCATATGCTTGTCAAGACTTTTCTCCATGTTTACTTCAGCAGTATATATTCTATTTTGCTTTTGTTTCATTTCTTGCTGTTCCTAATTTATCTTTGGGCTCTTTAGCACTATGAATGATTATTTTGGGCCTCCACTTGTTTCCTTTGTCCCTATTAATCCCATTCTGTTAATTTATCACCTCACCCTTGAACTCTTACCTTAGTGACTTCTAGTTCCCATCACCCTGTGTTCTATACAGGAAAGCAATTGTGAATAATTTAGCTCTGCTCTTTAATTAATACTTCTAGGCTGAAAGCATTGTCTTGCCTGCTATAGTCCCATGCTTTTTTGCATTCTTCTGTGCCTTCCTTTATTTAGATTTATTTACCTGTTGTTTTTTAAACTATGCTCTAAAGCTGCCATGCCATTTCTTTCTTGCTCTGCCTGGGTGGCTCTGTCCTGACATTCTATTTGCCATGAAATATAACAGATGTGACACCTGACTCTCTTCTCACATAGCAGGGAACAGTTTGTTTTCCCCCTGAAGCTGAAGTTTGAAGAGTTGAGTATTCTTTGAGCTGCCTGATTTCTACCACCTAATGGACCCATGACAAAAGGAGAGGGCTTGGTCAGGGTTGATGTTCATTCATGGTTAGGATAGTAGAGATCTGCTCCTTCTTCTCAAGTTTTGTGAAATATGCTATAATCAGATTCCATATACTTTCAGGTACTCACTCTTCCTATAAGGAGATATTACCTATTATTATCTATTATTTCTCCAAACCAATGTGTAGTCTTGCACCTTTGGCTACCATCAGGAAAGGTTAACCACCTCCATGACTTTTCACCTTTAACTTGTCTCTAGGTCCACTCCTACCCCAGGCCATTTTTCTTATTCCTTTGTCCAACACCAGAGAAGTTACCATTACTCAATTTGCTTTCCTCCAGATGTGTGGGTACTAGTGAGAAATCTCAGGATATGCTTTCTGATGGTGGGGAAAGAGAAGTCCCATTATCTGTCTCTAACAGCAAAACAATACTTTCTGTTTCTCTCCTTATTTATCCGTGTTTAAAGTTCACTGCATTTGATGATCCCCTTTACCTTGTTTAGATATTGTCATGAATTTGGGGCACCAGAGTGGCTCAGTTGGTTTAGTGCCTACTTCGGCGCAGGTCATGATCTCACAGTTCGTGAGTTCAAGCCCCATGTCGGGCTGTGTGCTGACAGCTTGGAGCCTGGAGCTGCTTTGGATTCTGTGTCTCCCTATCTCTCTGCTCCTCCCTCACTCATGCTTGCTCTCCCCCCCCCCATAAACATTAAAAAATTTTTAAAAAACACTCCTACATATTGTCATGAATTTTATTTATTGCTCTTATATTTTTGCCTGCTCAACTCAATAGGTACGGGGCAGGCAGAATTCTGTAATACAATGTATCTGCCCATGATCTTCACCTGAACATCTGAGTCACATCTTCCATATGTAAGCTGAGGTAGTAATAATCATACTGAACCCATGGATTTTTTAAGAGTACTAAATTAGATAATCTATGTAAATTTGCTTTGCAAGCTCTCAAATTTTATACGAAAAGTATTCAATAAATGTATTTGTGAATGATCTGTTATTACTCTATGGAAATGAACTTAGTTATCTAATGCACAGGATTATAAAATGTTAGTACTTAAAGGAATCCTAGCAATCACAAAACCCATCCTATTTATTTCATACAGAAGGAAATAAATGCCATGCTATTATCTGTAGTACCATGCTTCACCAAGAGGTGGCGACACAAGAATTCAAGGGTCAGTAATCTAGGGGCAAACAAGTCATTCACAAGAATTCTTCTTGAGAATAACTCTTATATTTGGGAAAAAGAAAGTCTTATCCTTCATAAGTCCCCTTGCCTTGCTTAACACCAAGATGGGCTCATGTATGCAAGCTTGTGGATAGAGGCTGTGAGCAAAGCTATACTGCTTTACAGAAATGAGGGGAGAAAAAATATAATGGAAGAAAGAAAAGAAACTGATCAAACTAGACCCAATGCTGAGAAAGAGAAAGCAAGAGCTGAATAAAACCAGTAGAAGTACGGATGAGAATGGGCACTGAAAAATAAAGGTTGGATATTAATTTTCAGTTGTTTGCTCTGAAGTGTATACTTCCTTCATCTCATCTCACACAGTATTTACTAAAGTCTACACCACTCACGGATGTTTCTGTAGTAGGTTCTGGGGAAGAAGCAACATGAACACACTTAGATGTGAGGAGAGAACAAGCAGACACATTCACTCACAGGAGCTAAAGACCGGAACCTGATGGATTACATACATCAGTCAGTAGGGTCTTCCTGTGTTCAAACACAGCCCTGGGGAAGGGATAGAGAGGGATAGAGGGCTGGCCCCAGGGGTTTAGGTTTGTCAAGTGACTGAAGGAAGAGAGGAGTTTTAACCTGTAACTAAAGGGACCGACCGCCAACACCTAAGGCGGAAGTCAAGCCCAAACCATGATGGAAATCAGAGACTCTGATACACATCAAGGAGAAGCAGGTAGCAAACCAAATTTGTACCATTTGCTTCAGCCAATGAGGAAGAATTTTTCTGCCAGTCTGAATCTACAAGTTGAAACCTTAAAGAAATACAGCAAATGGACCATTCATAGTTATTTCCTAGGGTCTCTTTGAAATAAGTGGTTTTATTTTCACTATCCCCCCCGCCCAAGTATTTAAGGTTCTAAACTATAGGGACAAGGAATAGGAGTCAGATTTCTACCTGTACCTATGTTTCCTGAATTACAATTCTGATTGACCAGGGCACCTGGGTGGCTCAGTTAAGCGTCCGACTTCAGCTCAGGTCGTGATCTTATGGTTCATGGGTTTGAGCCCCACATCAGGCTCTATGCTAATAGCTCAGAGCCTGCTTCAAATTCTGTGTCTCCCTCTCTCTCTGCCCCTCTCCCACTTGTACTCTGTTGGTCTCTCTCTCTGTCAAAAGTAAATAAACATTTAAAAAAATTTTTAATTCTGATTGCCCAAATAAAGTCCTATTTGCTTAAAAAAAAAAAAAGACAAGAGCGGAATCAACAGATCTTATCATCAACGACTTTGGATTCTAGAAAAAAAAAAGTGTCACCATATCTTAAAATACTTTAGGGAAAATAGTTTTCAGCCAAAAATTGTATATCCAACAAAACTATTAATTAAATTTGACCCAGACATTTGAGTATATAAGATTTCAAAAATTTCACGTCTTATATACTCTTTGTTAGGGAATTATATGAGAATGTAGTACTATTTGGGCTGAAAGTATTAATTTTTGTGTTCTCTTTCATTTTATTTTAGTACCAGGATTTATGTGAACTCCTCAAGTTTGTGTGGAAGCAAATTAACATCCAGGCTTTGGACAGAGAAAAAAGTAAATAAAAAGATCTGGATTATCAACGATGACCAGTGGGGGAGACAAAGTAAAATCTAACTATAATGGGAAATAGAGGGTCATTCAAGAGGGCAAGTCCTTAATTTCTCTCAACAGAAAGCCAGTAAACAATGCTCCAAGTTAGTAAGTCAAGAAAAGCACTTTAAGCAAAGTATTCACACATGAAGGGATAACCATCAGCAGAAGCAAAAATAGCAGCAGATGCTTAGGACAGTGGGACTTGGGAAGCAGACGACTCGAACAGCATATGGTAGCTTTTCAATACGAGCCCCCTTTTTTAATACTTTATTTTTTTAAGCAGACTCTATACCCAACATGGGGCTCGAACTCATGACCCTGAGATCAAGAGGCTCACACTCCACTGACTGAGCCAGCCAGGCGCCCCTCTGAGCTATTTGATATAGTTACCATGTTTCTGTTTTTGCTTTAACAAACATTTTAAAATTCTTTTGGAAATTAAACTTAAAACTATAAAAGAGTCTCACTTATAAATATGTACACACACAAAAATGCTTCCTGAATTAATCATAATTAATTATATGAAAAAGAAATATATGCATATTCAGGAACAACAAGCTTATTCCAAGAACGGAAAGATTGTTTGCAACTGTAAAATCCATTTGTAGGTCACTATTTTAGCAGAATAAAGGTGAGAAAAACAATCTTCTATCTATTGTTCCTGAAGAAGCTTTGGATAAAAGTCTTTAACATTCTTGTCTTTTAAAAAGTCAGTATTCTAAAGGTGCTGGGTGGCTCAGTCAGTTAAGCATCTGACTCTTGATTTCAGTTCAGGTCATGATCTCACAGTGCGTGTGTGTGTGTGTGCCCTGCACTGGGCTTTCAGCTATCAGTGCAGAGCCTGCTTCGGATCCTCTGCCTCCCTCTCTCTCTGCCCCTCCCCTGGTCATACACACTTTCTCTCTCAAAAATAAATTAAAAAACAAATATAATTTAAAAAGTCAGTATTCTAGACATGGAAGAACACTTCTTGAGAACAACAAAGTGCCCATTTGAAACCAAAAGACAGCACCTCATATAAGAAACACTGAAGTCATTTCTACAAAAATTTAAGAATGAAACAAGGTGATACCAATATTATTAAATACTTATTTGCAAGTTCTACCCAATGAAATTAAAAAGGGAGGGAGAGAAGTTAAAAATAAGGGAAGAAAAAAGGAATGTATGATAAAAAGTGAGATAAAGTGACCATTATTTGCCTGGTGATATGATTGAACACCTAGAAAACCCAAACTATCAACTCAAAATTCTGCAGCACTGATAAAAGGGTTCAGTAAGGTGAATGGTTAAAAAATAAACAGATAAAAACACAACAGCTTTCTTATATAGCAGCAATAACCACTTGGAAACTCTAACAGGAAATAAATTAAATCACAATAGTAGCAAATACCTAGGAATCAATTTAAACAGAAATGTGCAAGGGCCAGATGAAGAAACCCATAAAACTTTACTGAGGGACATAAAAGATTCTGTGAAAATGTGAAGATACATGTAATGATTCCAAATCTGAAGACTCAATAAAAATGGAAATTCTCACAAAAAATAATTGGTACAATATTTGCAATTCTAATAAAACCCAAGGGTTTTTTGGGTTTTTTTTTTTTTTAATGAGATCAAGTAATTCTAAAGATCACCTTAAAGTAAACACAAAAGGCTGCACTTCTTCATTAGTGCAGTGTAAAGACCAGGAGATGTCCTATTAAGTATTAACTAACCTGATAAAGCTACCAGAACTACAAGAGTATTTATTATACTGACATAAAATAAAAAACTAATGGCACCAAAGAGAAAGAACATCAAGAAACTCTAAGAGAATGCATTCAGTAGAGAAAGTTCAGACCACGAATTCATTGTCCTGGGACACTGGTCAACTACTTAGGAAACACTAGACTTAGATTCCTATCCACATTATGAATGAATAAATATCAATATAAACACATATATATTTATAAACATATATGTATATATATATGTGTATGTCTCCTTAAATGTACATACTTGTATACATGTATACTCATATATTTATATGCACATTTAGCTATATGAACAAAGAGTTGAGTATCTTTTCATATTCATGAAAATCTCAAACCATTTATAATCTAAAAAAATGTATTTAAAAAGTATTTATCACATTTGAGGATGGGGAAATAATTTTTAAACCCTAAAACCCAAAGAAGATATAAAGTTTTCCATAACTGACAACATAAAATTAAAACTATTCATAATATCAAAAATCATGAAAGGAAAAAAATGGGAAAATATATTTTAATAGAAGTAGCAGGTAAACTTATTCCATAAAAATCCCATAAACATATATGGCAATATAAAAATGTTCATGAGCAGATAATTCACAGAGGACAAAATACATTCAGCTGCACAAGCAATAAAGACAAGCCAAATATGTGCAGTGTCATTTCCTCTTATCAAAAAATTTTTTTAAACCGTGTTAATTCATAATATTGGCAAAATATTTCTTAAGGGCAATTTGACAATATGTATTACATTATCATATTATGTATTACATATCACAATATAAATCACTTATCACATTCAAATGCTCATACTGCCAAACAGAGGAAATAATTACAAATCCCAAGATTTACATGAAAATATGTCAGAGTAGTAGTATTTATAATAGTAAAAAACCGGAAGCAACTTCAATGCCCAGGAGCAGAAACATGATAAAAATAAGTAATAATACATCGATACGGTATCACTTAACTCATGTAAAATGACTCACTACTCATTAAGTATTCAGACAGAAAAATGCCAATGATATCATTTTAAATGAGGAACAAAGCTATCCCAATTTTGTAAATTAAAATAATTTACGAGTAAATTTGTAAGTCAGACGGTCCCTGACTTACGATGGTTCAATTTATGATTTTTCCACTTTATGAGAGCACAACCCCAGGTGAGCCACATCATCCTGAAGGTCAACAATAACCCATGCACTTGCACCACTCTGCACCCATATAACCATTCTCTTTTTCGCTTTCACTACAGTATCCAATAAATTACATAGGATATTCAACACTTCAGTATGAAATAGGCTTTGTGTTAGGTAATTTTGCCCACCTATAGGCTAATGTAAGTGTTTTGAGTATGTTTAAGGTAGGCTAGGCTAAGCTGGGATGTTCAGGAGGTTAGTCGTATTAAATGCTGCATTTTTGACTTAAAATATTCTCCACTTATAATGGCCTTATCAGGACATAACTCCATCATAAGTCAAGAAAGAGCTGTGTATAACTAGCAAATATGTGAGCGTGTGGGTGTGTAGTTATTTATCTATAGCTACAGAATAAAGACTTGAGAACTATGTTTAATGTAACAGATTAAACACATGCATTAACCTCCATTTCCTTTCTCCCCAAGTCTCACTAAAATGACAGTGTAGGAATTAAAAAGACATAAACCCACAAGTATCAAGAGAATGGAGAAAGAAATGACAGCAACTGAGAGATATCAACAATATTTTAGAAGAAGAAAAACAGTTGGATAAATGGTAACTAATCAAACAGAGATGATCTGGCTTGTAGGACTCCATGACCTGCATAAGATGTCTATGGGAAACCAACACGGGGTGGAAAAAATATCCCCCGCTTAGCTCTGAACACTGGGAGCCAGGCTTTGCATGCACTGCAGTCACAGGAACAGATGATTTATCTTTGGGTAAACTGACCAGATAAAGAAGACAAGACCTTAGGTGTGAACATCCCAAGGGTCAGCAATGAAAAAGCCAGTTTATGCCTTTTCTCTGTACAGTCAAGCCCATTAGTAAACATGCTCCCTGCTGCCCAATGCAAGCACTCAACATTTTAACCCCCTTCTCTTAAATACAAATAGACAACCAATGATTACCAGTATTTGAGGAAACTTAACATGAGTGAAAGAGATCAAAATGGGGTTGGGGGAGGGACAGACAGTAATCAAAAGAAAATTCAAAAAGCGTTTTAAGAAACCTAAAGAGATATTTCACCCAAGAATAAAATGCCACTAAAAAGGAGCATTCAGAGAACCAAAAGAGAACTCTCAGATGTTAAAAATATGGAAAACTGAAATTACTAAAGTTGGCTTAGAAGATAAAGTTGAGAAAAGGCTTAGAAAATAAAATTGAGAAAAGTGTCCAGGAAGTAGAACAAAAGAGGAAAAGAGAAACAAGAGAACCAAGAAAATTAGAGGACTAGCCTATAAAGTCCAAAAGCCAACTAATCAGATTTGTCCAAAATATAAAAAACAAAAAAAAAACAAAAACAAAAAAAAACTACACACACACAACACAAAATACAAAAACAATCACAAAAATTTCCAGAATTGAAGATAATGAAGTTGTAGACTGAAGTGGTAACTAAATAGCCCTGTACCATGAATAAACAATATCTACTCCAAAGCATTATGAAACCCTCAAATCACTAGGATAAAAAGAGAGATAGTTATTCCAAAGGTTTACAGCAAGAAAAAAATTCTGAGGGATTTACAAAGTACTAAGACAACTCAATGGAGAAAGGAAAGTCTTTTCAATCAACAGTGATGGAACAATCATTCATTAAAAGAAAGAAAAAAGAACCAGGACCCATACCTTGCACCATATACAATAGTTAACTCAAAATGTAACATAAGCCAAAATGTAAAACATAAACCCATAAAACAAGAGAAAATATTTATGACCTTGATTTAAGCTAAGAATTCTAGAAATTATACCAAAACATCATCCACAAAAGGAAAGAAAAATTGGTAAGTTAGACATTATCAAAGTTAAAAACTTTTGCTGTGTAAAAGATACTGGTAAGAGAAATGAAAAGATAAACCATTAGAAGAAAATATTTAAAATCACACATCTGAAAAAACGCTTATGTTCAAAATATATTTAAAAAACCCCTCTCTCTAAAAAAAAATTAAAAAAAAATGCGTGGGTGGCTCAGTAATTTGAGTATCTGACTCTTGATTTTGGCTCAGGTCATGATTCCAGGGTCAAAGGATTGAGTCCCACATTGGGCTCTGCACTGAGCATGGAGCCTCATTAAGATTCTCCCTCTTCCCTGCCCATCTCCCCTGCTCACATGCACACACACTCTCTAAAAAAAGAAACTCTCAAAACTCCATAAGAAACCAAACAACCCATTTTTTTAAAATGGGCTAAAGACTTGAACAAATACATCACAGAAGAAGCTTTGTAAAAAGAAAAGTATATAAAAAGATGCTCAGCATCATCGCTCATTAGGGGAATGCACATTAAAACCATCATGAGATAACACTGTACACTTACTAGAATGCCTAAAACTAATTTAAAAAAATACTTAGTGGTGCTGAGGATGTGGAGAAATTGAACCCTCACACACCCATGAGTATGCAAAATAGGACAGCCATTTTGGAAAACAGATTGACAGTGTCTTATAAGATTCAATATACACTTTTCATACAACCCAGAAACTTCACTCCTAATGTTTACCTTAAGGGAAAAAAAACTTACACTGATACCAAAATCTATGTGCTAATGTTTATAATAGCTGTTTTCCTAGTCACCAAAACCTAGAAAAAATGCAAATATCCTTCAAGAGATGAATGGATGAACTGTGGTAAATCCATGCAATGGAATACTATTTAGCAACAAAAGAATGAACTAGTAACACACACAATATGGACAACTCTCAAATGCATTATATTCTGTCAAAGAAGTCAGACTCAAAAGGTTACACACTATAGGATTCCACTGATACAGCATTCTAAACAAGGCAAAACCATGGTGACAGAAAACATACCAGTGTTTGACAGGAGCAGAAAGTAGGGAAGGGAGGGGTTGACTCCACAAACAGTCCATATGACATCTTTTTTAAGGGATGGGACTCTTCTGTATGTGCTAGGGTAACACCTAGATGATTCCATACATTTGCCAAAACACATAGAACTATATACCAAAGTGGGGTCACCTGGGAGTCAGTTGGTTAAGTGCCCAATTCTTGGTTTAGGCTCAAGTCATGATTTTGCAGTTCATGGGTTTGAGCCCAGCACTGGGCTCAAGGCTGCTAGTGCAGAGCCTGCTTGGGATTCCCTCTCTCTCTCTCTGCTGACCAACACTCTTTCTCTCTCAAAATAAACTTAAATTTTTTTTAAAAGAACTATATACCAAAATTAGTGAATTTTATTGATTTCAAAAAAGGAAGGAAAATTATACCCTACTAGAATTTTATACCTAGCCAAACTATCAAAGGTAACTACAGAATAAAATTATTGTCAAGCACACAAAGTATTTTTCAAATTTTACTCTTCATAACCTCCCTTGAGAAACTCCTAGATACTGTGATCTAAAAGAACAAGGAATTAAATGACCAAAAAAACAAAATCAAAAATAAAAACAAAAACAAAACCTCTACGACGTGTAAAAAGAAGAGAACTAAACAGGAAACCCCAGGACAACCACTGCAGCCAGGATCCAGAGGGTATTCAGGTCAGATTCAAGTAGGAAGTTAGAGGGCTCTGTGAACAAAAGTACAAGGGAAGAGAGAATGAAACCAACAGATAACCTGATGAGTCTGAATGTAATGAGATGAGATGAGAAACTCAGGTGAGAGGAAAAAAAAAACTCAGGTGATGAGTTACAAGAAAAGTATCAATTTTAAAAGGCAGTTATTAAACTGACATTAAAAATGAGGAAAGGAATATAACATTTACCCAGATGTAAATAACATTAATAAGGTTAAAATGAGGCCAACCCTGAAAACGGACGTCCCTCCAAATTAGCAACGCCATACTGGGAAGATGGAGTGAAGAAGCAGGCTGGGATGTGTGAATGTATGTGGTGAAGAGGAAGTTTAAGAAAGCTTCCAGAGAAATGAATAAGTAATATGCAAAGGAAATAAACAAGGACTAGCAGCATTGGTATGTTACTTAGAAATGCAGTGTTGAACGCAGGGGAAAACAACAACTAGGAGGAGAGAATCAAGGCGGGAGGTGAGGGGGGGCAGGGGCTGCTGCTTTTCACTACAAGCCTTGTAGACAACATTACTTTTAAAAGCGGTCTAAACAAGGATACTGTTTTTGATAACAAAGTAAGAAACAAGAGAACACGTTATTAGGAATGATACCAAATTATTAGCAATGTTTATCTCTGGTTATTAGGTTTGTAAATAATTTTCATTTTCTTCTTCACCATTTCCCCAATTTCTTTTTTTTTTTTTTCAGAGAGGGAGAGGAAAAAAAAGAGAGAATGGGAGCAAGCGAGAGCGCACCCTCAGGCAGGGGAGACCGGGAATCATAAGCAAGCTCCACGCTTAGCGCAGAGCCCGATGCAGGGCTCGATCCCATCACTCTGGGATCATGACCTGAGTCAAAATCATGAGTCGGCCACTTAACCAACCAAGCCACCCAAGTGCCCCTCAAAACTTCTATCTTAATCAGAAGAGAGCAAAGAGGGAGGCAGAAACAGAGTAAGAGAGAGAGTCTATGTATGTGTGATTCAAGAGCAGATAATACTTCTTCCTTAATCAGGCAAAGCATAATGAAAATCCATGTTTTAGGAGAGGAATCCTGTCTGCATTTTAGAGAGTGAAGATTTCAGGGTGTAGAGTTTTCCATGAAATGGTATTTGGGAAAGTTGGTACCTTGGTGCCTGGCACACAAGAGGGGTTCAGACAGCACGAGCCTCTCCACTTGCCCCCCGCCCAGTCTCATTTTCCCATCTATGATGTATGATGTGAGCTTGGAGTCATCCAGCTCTAACTCTATAATTTGACTCCAAGAAGCCTTCACCATGAACCTGCCAGGAACAAGTCACCCTTGAAGCCCAGGCCTGGAGGCAAGGAGCCCTCTTCTGCCCACCATCCATGTAGGGCCAAGCATATTCCTACACCGGACACCCCATCCAATATATTCCAGCAGATTTATGTCTTCTCTCAATCTCCCATCTCCCAGAAGACATGTTCCCCAAACCAATTATAAATGGCTACTGAGACTTCAGTGACTCCACCTGATTTGTGCACTCCCAGCTGCTGGATAAATGGTAATCCCTTGGACACTTCTATTTCCTGCAAAGCCCTCCAAAGTTAGAGAATATTCCCCCATGACTCCTTGTAAACACAGAAAAGCAGAGCCAAGCAAATCATTTCGACATGAAAAGAAAGACCAGGTCTTTCAGGAAACCCAGGTCCTTGAGCTGTAAGACCCAAGCAAGGGCCAACATCTGGTTTCTGGAGCTTGAAGGTCAGAAAACAACAACAAAACATAAGGTGATGAGCTGAGCTTAGAACACAACAGCCAGGTATGAATCCCTAATTAGCCACTTACCTCCTGGCACTAATTTAGACACTTTTTTCATAGACTTCTCATCCAAAAAACTGGGACAATTTTCTTGCCAATTTCATTTTTAAATTCTCAACTTTAATAGGCTTACTTTTTAAGTAAAATATCTAACAAAGAATTATACGAAAATAGCTGTTTACTGAGCACTTGCTATGCAAGTGGCACCATGCCAGGCATTTTACGTACATTCTTATTTAATCTTCACAAATTAAGCATTCAGAATTAAGTGTTGTTATCCCCACGTTAAAACTAAAGAAACAGAGGCATAGAAACACTAAGGACCTCGCCCTAGGACATTCAGCACAGAAGTATGAGAGTTGGGGTGTGACACTAGGCAGTCTGAAGTCAGAATTACCCACAGTGCCTGTAGCTTCTGTAGTGACAGGCCTTGAGGGTGGAGAGTCACCAACACTTTGTCCCCCATCCACATCACAGATGAAGGAGACGAAGGCCCAACGTCAGGACAAAGCAGTCATGCAGCAGTGAGGTGACAGGCAGGATTCAGGGCCTTCATTCTGCACTCTGTCACAGAATGGAGCCCACAGAGGGACAGCCAGAGGACCCTCCCAGGCCCCTGCTGTGAGTGAGCCCAGCACCCTGTTGCTGCAGACTGCCCACCACCTGCCCACCAACTCGGACACCTATAGTTCCCTCACCTGGTTCTGATATGCACATTGTCTTCCATTGGCAAAGCAAGTGTCTGGGTCCTGCCACCCTGAGCCACACCTTTGAAGGCTTGCTATCCTATCATGACACCTGATCTCACCCACCCCTCTCAAACTGTCAGCTCCCTTCTCCATGCTGATCAAGAGCCCATGGCGGCCACCAAGGCTGGGGAACAGACACATTCCAGGGCCCAGCTCCACCAGGCCCATTGGGGTCTAGGCCATCTAGACTGTTCAGACAGCTCATGCACATCAGGGCAAGTGATTTACCTTCCTAGTAACATGACCATTCAATTTGCATAATTTATTTATTCAGGGACTATAAGTCATCCACGGCTGGATCCTCAGAGCCTATTACAGTGCCTGGCAATAGATAAGAGATCAATTAATATGTGAAGTGACAGAATGAACTGTGAGGATCCACCCTTCACTTGGAGAGACCGAGGATTCCCTCTCATCCCTCCTGACTCTGAGATGTTGCCTCAAGAAGACAAACTCAGGTCAGACCACAACAGACTAAATGTCTTTGCTGAAGACATTTTTCCCTGAATGGCCCAAGTATCCTGTCTTTTAAAAATTGCTTTCTAAAGGAGTTGGAGTAATGTGGCTCTTTATACTGACATCCTTGTCAATAAATCAGCAAATCCTGCACATCAATCTCTAACAGCTAAAAGGTTGGGACAAAGTAGAATCAGGATCTTCGATGAGGAAGCCTCCAGGTCACCACCCATACAAGAGTGATTATGAACGGAGCAGACCCCAGGCTACCAGACAATGTGACATTAAATCCCTTCTGTGGAGGCCAGGATTTGAGACTGGAAACACTTTCAGAAGTCACACCAGGTGGGGTAGCAGAAAAGACATGGGGCTTGGGAGGGGCCTGGCTGGAATTTAGTCCCAGCTTTGTCACATGCAAGCTGCATGAGTTTGGGCAAGTTACTTAACATCACAGCTGCTAATCCGGTCCACAAATAATTATTCAATTCCAATTGTGTGCCAGGCACTGTACTATGCACTAGAATATTAGCATCAGGAAAATGGCACGGTGGGGGAGGGGACAGGAGCTAACTCTTCATCAATAACCATTCCAATAAATGTACAGTTACAAATTGTTGCATGTGCCACAATGGAACACTGCAGGATCACCTCACAGGGCCTGTTACTCATGGGGCCTGACCCCAAGGAAGAAATATTTGAGAGTTAAAGAATGAGACAGAGGTACAGGAGTACCAAGCAGAAAGAGGACAAGTAATATCAGCCACTGAGGTAGCATGTACAAAAGACCTGGGGCAGAACAGAACACACTGCACACTCAGCACTAAAAGACTCAGTGGAGTTTGAGGATGAGCGTGTCCAGTTGAGGATGCAGCAGGGGCAGGGTCCAGGTGACCCAGGACTCTGTAGCATGCTGAGGAATCTGGACTTCAGTCTAGAGCAGCAGAAAAAGTTCTCTCCAGTTGCTATGTGCATCAAGAAGCAAGGAGACCAAAAAGAGACACAGCAGCATGCTGGTGGCAAAAGAGAAAAGAGAACAGATTTAAGGGATATTTAGGAGGATAACTGGACAGGACTGAGGGCTGAAGGATGGAAGGAGTCAAGAGTGACTCTTGGTCTCATTTGTAACCTGGACAGATGATATGTCTACCTTCCCAGAGAAGAATAAAAATATTTTCCAAATGAGATAGCAATTTGGGAGTACTAGGCTCTCATTTAAAGTGTTAGATGAAAGGGGTGCCTGCGTGGCTCAGTCTTTTAGGCATCCGACTCTTGGTTTCAGCTCAGGTCATGATCTCACAGTCTATGAGTTTGAGCCCCACATCAGGCTCTACACTGACAGTGCAGACCCTGCTCGAGATTCTCTCTCTCCCTCTCTCTCTGCCCCTCCTTTGCTGATGCTCTCTCTCTCCCTCAAAAAGATTATAATAATAAGTAAACGTTAAAGTGTTAGATGAAATGAAACCACAAATAAAAGGCCAGATTGTTGCCCATGTTATGAGCCCTTGCTCCTCTCTATATCCTTTTAATTAGGGAGCCCAGACTGAGCTAGCCAGGCTAGGACTGAGGTCTGTGAAACTGGGCCCACACAAGGGGGGATAGATGTCTTCCCTGAGATCAAACACCCTGAAGACCAGGGGCCCAGCTCAGGATTCCTGCATTGTATGGGTGCCTGGGTCAAAGGGTCTGCAATGTGACCTTGAAGCTCCATGGCCCTGTCATTATTGTGTGAAGAGCTGGACTGGAACCAACGGCAAAAATCAATCACGCCCCTTCTCTGATAGAGAACATGCAACGGCTGCCCACTGCTCTGCACAGGGAATTGACCTCTCAGGCAAGGAATTCAAGGTCCGACACAAATGAGTGCCAACCCTCCTTTCCCACTTCTTCACCAGTGCCCAGCATAGTGGCCAACATCAGCTGCCTACCTGGCATCCACTTCCTCTCATCCTTCCTAGGTCCTTCTGGGAAAACCCTGTTTTTTGGGCAGCTGAAGCTTTGGGCTGCATGGACAGCACTTATGGCTCCCATGTCTCTGACCCCAGATCGGTCTGGGTCACTGGACTAGCATAACCTGTGTCACGCTGCACAGCACTGGCTACTTTAGCATTTGTGTCTCCCTCCTGAGGCCAGGACGAGGAGTGATTGCTCCCTGGGCTCCAGTGGGCAGTGGAAGGTGGCCTCCCCCTGCCTGTCAGCTGAGGGACTGACTCCCTGACCTGGTCAGCCCTTACTGCTACGGGCATGATTCTCACCCATGGTTCTGCCTCATCTTGGGAGTGAAAAGCCAACTCAATGTCACTCTGAAGCCCAGCCATACTTATTCTGGGTTCATGCTCTTAAAAAAAAAAAGGTGACCTTCACATGATCTAGCTCTCAGGCAAACTGGAAGAAAAAAAAGGCTTTAATTAAAAGAAAGCATAAGGAGAAACAAGGCCCTTTGAGCGAGGACAATAAAATCCTACCACCCTGGGGTCACCCTCTAGGAAGTGAGGATTAAGAAAGAAAGGATTTTATAAAGGCAGCTTGAGAAATCATAACAGAAAACTCTTAGGAAGGGCTTACTGTGTGCCAGGCACTGTTCTCAATGTGTTACATATAAAGGAAAGTAGCTATTTCCCTGAACCCTGATGGCAGAAAAGCTGGGAAGAGATAAGAAAAGGCAGGATTAAGGAGAATGACCCAGGAAATCCTGGGACAGGTGTGACATGGTCCTGAGGGTCAGGAGGAGGCCCAGCACAGAGCCCCCTGTGCTCAGTTACTACAGAGACATGGACACCCTGCCCGGGAGCCTTATGGAGCAGACCCTAGGGCTGTTGTTCTCAAATGGAGCTACGTTCTGAGGCCCACTGGGGACCTCTAAAAACCCTGATGCCTGGGTCCCAGGCCCACGGATTCTTTTTTTTTTTTTTTTAATACTGTTTTTGGGAGAGAGAGAGAGAGAGTACATACACGCACGCATCACACACACACACACACACACACGAGAAAGTGGCAGAGGAGTAGAGAGGGAGACAAAGGATCTGAAACAGGGTCCTTACTGTCAGCACAGAGCCCAATGCGGGGCTCAAACCCACAAACTGTGAGATCATGACTTGAGCTGAAATCAGATGCTTAACTGATTGAGCCACCCAGGCACTCCGCCCACCCCCCATAGATTTAAATGAAGTTAAACTGGGGTGCAGCCAGGCACCAGGACTCTTCAAAGACCCCCAAGTGGTCCAAATGTCAGCCCAGGTGGAGCACCAGGGCTAGTGACGTACACAGGCATACCAGTTTCCTAGGGCGGCCATAACAAAGCACCACACACTGGGTGACCGGTCAGGCAGTGACAGAGATTTATTACCTCACAGTTCAGGGAGCTGAAGTCTAAAATCAAAGTGTCAGCAAGGCCATGCTCCCTCTGAAACCTGTAGGGGACAATTGTGCCTCCCCTCATCCTAGCTCCTGGGGATTCTGCCAGCAATCCTTGGCACTCCCTGACTCCCAGTTGCAGAAATCCATTCCTCTCCGCCGTGGTCACATGGTGTTCTCCCTGTGAGCCTGCGTCTGCTCGTGGTCACCTTCGTATAAGGACACCAATCATACTGGATTAGAGGTCCACCTACTCCAATATGACTCAGCCAATTACATCTGCAATGACCTTATTTCCAAATAAGGTCACATCCTGAGGTACAGGGGACTAGGACTTGAACATATTTCTCTTTTTTTGTGGGGGAGGGGTGACAATTCAACCCATAACAATGGAAGGGCATGCTCCCAGCAGGAGTGGCTAACTGGAGCCCCAGTACTCCCAGCGTCTGAGCGGGTCCCCAGATCTTCCTGTCCACAGAGCTTCTGCCATTCTCATTAATGGCTATGGAGGTATCTGTGCTACTTGACTCCAAGCCTTTTGACCTGGGTCCCTTTGTCCTTGGCTTCTGGATCCTCAATTTTAAGCTGCTTGGCGAGGCTACTGACAGCCTGCTAAGCTCGATAAGCCCTCTTTCCATGGGAGGTGTACTGTACCATGACCCCCCGAAATCCCACTTCTACCTGGAGCCTAATTCACCTCACCATCTGCGGGCCCCCTGCTCAGAGGACAACCTCTCCTCCGGTGAGTCAAAGCCCCCCTCAAAATCTGCACTGTCCATACCTAGCACACCATTCATGATCTGAGTGTCCTTGAGAAAGTCACTTAACCTCCCTGAGGCTCTGTTCCCTAACTTTAAAATGCAGATGTCGGGGCACCTGGGTGGCTCAGTTGGTTAAGTGTCCAACTTTGGCTCAGGTCATGATCTCGTGATCAGGTCATGATCTCGTGATCCGGGAGTTTGAGCCCCACGTCGGGCTCTGTGCTGACAGCTCGGAGCCTGGAGCCTGCTTGAGATCCTGTGTCTCCCTCTTTCTCTGCCCCTCCCCGACTTGTACTTTATCTCTCTCTCTCAAAAAGTAAATAAACATTAAAAACTTTAAGAAATAATAACAAATAAATAAAATGCAGATGTCATCTATACCCACATCCCTGATCCAAAACCTCCAGGACAAGATCCACTGCAGAATTAGGAATGGTTTGGATTTTTAGAAAGACAGTATGGGCACATGTAACAACCCTGGTGGGATCTGGGGGTGGGGGGCAACAACATCCTTTGCTCAACATATAAGTATTTCCCGAAGGAAGCCCATGAGAACTCACACAAGGTGAGATAAATCAAAACTATAAACAACTTCACATCAGTTTGGGTCAGATTTGGCAGCCAGAAAAACTTAGTGCTAAATTTAAAAGAACAAACAAAAAACACTTTCCATTTTAACAGCTTCTCAGCTTTCTGGACTCTGTGTGAGAGAATCTAGCTCCTAAGCTTGTGTAAGTATTACAACAGAATAGCTGCCTGCCTTACAGTATGCCTAGTTCAGAGTTCTCTAAATACTTAGGACTCTGGGAAATAAAAAAATGAAAGCTTTAATCCAGTTCAAGCTAAAGATCGCCACTCTCTTAAAATACACTGTAATTTGGCCCAAAGGCCTCCCATCTCCACATTCGACGTGGCTATATTATATGGCCTGCCGTCCCACCCTGTTCCCCACTTCACCATCAGCACCAAACTGAGGTCTCAGCAGGTTACAGAAGCCACGTTCGTTATAATCATCACAGTGAGTTTTACTTTTTAATTCTAGCTCAGTTCCACATCTCCTAACATTTGGCACCCACCACTGCTGCAACAGGACCCACTCTTAGAAAAATCCCCTGCATCAGAACACTCCCGTATTACAGCAGCCTGGTCTCACAAGATGCAGCCAGACGCGGAGGCACACAGGTGCCCCCTCATGCCAGAACTGCTCTCCACGGTGAATGCACTGAGAACATTTTCAAAACTCCAGAAGACACACAAATAGAAAAAGGGTCCAGTGCCTGCAAAAACACGGGCTGCTCCTAGAAGAGAACTGGGCAGCCAGACTCTGTAAGGCTAAGGTTAGGAAAGCCCCATCTCATCAGGCTCATCGTGAGAACCTGGAGAAGCTAACTCACTTCCTAGATCACAAATCCTCCACTTGCCAAATAAGCACGTGGATTATATTCCCTCCAAAGGACCTTCAGCTTAGAAACTCCATGGTTAGAGGATTTCTCCCCGTGTGAGATGAACTTCGGTTCCCCAGAGAGATCTGGGAAATAAACTGCAGCTATTGATAGCTTCCGATAGGCAATCACAGGCGGGAAGTAAATAAGCAATTACACAGGGCACATCACGCGGGCGACACGCCACCTTCGTGTGCTGACGGAACCACGCTCCTCATATCCCCGTGGACCGGCCGCTCCCACCACGGCCTCTGTTCAAGCAGCTGCCACAAGCAGGGACCTGTCAGCAATCAACCCAAGAAATTACTTCTTTTTGGAAGCAGAAACTCCAGAATTGGAAGTGATTCAGGTGAATGTGGCAGATGGTAGCATCTCAAAGTTGTCACTTCTCCAAACTGGCAAGGGTGACAACCTCTGCTGGCCAGAATCCAAAGAAGAGAAATATAAATAATGTGGCAGGTGTAACAGGTACTTATTGGGGGAAAGGAATGGACTGAGGGCACAGTGTTCCCTGAGACGTACAGAGAAAGGTGGCACGCTCCTGGATGCCAGGAG
>CM053576.1:16010274-16232121 GCA_028646485.1 Cryptoprocta ferox | reverse complement strand
GTGTGTGTGTGTGTGTGTGTGTGTGTGTATGAGTGAGAAAGTGAGAGAGAGACAGAGTGGCCTGTAAGAAGTCTGATTCTGGCTTCCTGCTGAATAACCCCTAGATTACTGTAACAAGCCTATAATCCCTGAGTATCCTATTGACAATCAAGAGGCTCTGCCATTAGTGTCACATACATACACCAGCCACTCAACCCATCTGCTGCACATGGATGGACCAAACCCTGAGTGAAGAACATGTAAGAATGCTTCTAGTTATGGGCTCACTTGGAATCCAAGGCAAGTGTGAGCAGAGCTCTGTAGTCTGGTCGGGGGAAATGGACAAGTACAGAGCACATGCTCAAGGGCAAGCTAGACTATGCCAGAATCCCTCAGGAAATCAGAGACAGTCCAGCCTCTGGAAATGAGGACAGGGAAGACCCAGGTGGAACAAGAACTAAAGTTCCAGCCTGGCCAGAGCTCAGGTCCAGTCCTGGGGTGCTCAGAAAGACCAAACTCCTCGCCCCCTGGTCATGAGACAGCCATGCCCGCCACGTGCACAATGCACCTATATACAGACAGATCTATTTGGGGTCAGCACCGGAGCTGAGCAGCCTGCAGCTCCCAGGGATGGGGCCAGGCTGCTAAGGGAGCTAACTCCTTCCCACCACCCCCACGGCACACCAACCTCCACATGTCACCAGGAGCTGTGGACCTGCTTGCTGCTTGCTCCCCTCTCCCGTTTCTGATAAGGTCACCCACCGTGCTTTATAATGCAAAAATAATATTCCTGCTGCCAATGCAAATTATGTCTGAACCATCCACCCTCCCCTGCCTCATGCAGAAAGCAGCTCCACGGGGGAGAGGTGAGCCAGGCTACAGTTACGAGGCTTATTAAGACACCTAATGAAACACCTTGTGGTGAGACTGCCCCCTCTGAGGACAGCAAAATGCATTGCAGAAGCAGATGTCAGGCCTGGGGCAAATGCTTCCAAAGCACAAACGCCGTGCACAGGGAGGGACTAGGGCTGGCCCCATCCTCACCAGGTGTCCCCCAAGACTGTGCTAACTAACCCTGCAAAGTCGAGATAACCACAGTAACTGCCCCACCTCTCTTGACCTCTAGTGAGTACAAAAGGTACCACTCTCGCTTAGTATAAAGCTGGGGAAAGGCTACAAGTATTTTGTTGAGCTCAAACTTAAAAGCAATAAAGTTTTACTTTAACTCAAGAGGTTAACAGCTCAGGGATCTTGGAAATCACTGTGAGGCTCCCTTACCATGTCCCTTAGGAGCTCTAAGCCCCATGTTTCTGGACTCTTCCTACCCGCTGCAGCAGGGACCCCTGGAGAGTCCAGATGAGGATGCACGTCTGGGAACAGACTCCAAAAATGTTGTACAACCTGCTTTTTCCTCTTCTTTCCCGTGTCTTAGGCCTGCTTGGAAAAGAAGTGCTGGAACTGGGCATCCTTGTGTAATGTCGTAAAAAAAAAAAAAAATTATCTGCCTAGATGCCACCTCTGTGTCTAACCCTTACAGACAATGTGACTCTGGGGAAAATGACCGGGTTATTCTATACCTGAGTTTTCTCATTTAAAAATGAGGGTAATGATAATAATAGTCTTTATGTCCTCCAGTTTTTATGAAGATCAAACTAGAGAATGCACAGGTATCAATTGGGGTCACACTTGGCATGTTCAACAAGGAAAATACATGAGAGTTAAAATAAAGAGACTATTTACAAAGGGACAGATAGAGAAGAACATGGGCAAGTGCAGCCAAGCTGTCTCCACCCCTCAGGACAAGTAGGGATCACAGGAAGGTAGTAGTTACTGGAATCAAGCAAGAGAAAACAGAAAACAGTGATGAGAAGGTTCCTTTGAAAGAAGAAGTGACCTTCAGTCCAGCAACATGACTGGCCTCAAGCAAGGGCACAGGGAGGGAATAAGTACCTAGACCACACTGTCCTCTCTCCCTCCTTCCAATCTCTGGCCATACAGAAGCCAAAGTGCATTGGTGAGGTCCCTCCAGGTCAGCCTTCCAAGGCAGTACTCAGGGTGGAAGAGGCAGAGCACAGACTGAGAGGTTCATGTGGAAGATACCAGCACAGCATTCAGTACACATACGATGTTGTCCTAGCCTAGGATAAGTGGCTCCAGGCCTGGCCACTGGAACACTGAATGGGGATTTAGAACCAGATGCCACAGCCATCAGTGTCTCTTAGCAGTCACTGCTGGGTGAATTGCTAGATGTTGGGAGGACCAGCTCCCGGTGGCACAGCCCTTCCAGCCCCTCCCTGGACCTACCAGGGATGTGTAGGCTTTGGAACCAATGGCTTGGGGCAAGAGAGGAGGTTCCCATCCTCAGATCAGAACACAGAGGGACTTGCCATAGCCAAGATGGCTCCACCTTTTATTGAGTCAGTGGAACTTGTTAAGTGAAAGAAGTCCATTCCTCTAATTAACAAAAAGTCCCACTTCTCTTAAATCACCACCAGCCTCCTTTCTAAGACTCTCCCACCTGCTTTAAGTAAATTCAGAGCCCTGTGGAACAATGAAAGTCTCTCTTCCACAGAAGGGCTCCTTGGACAGACAATCCAATACATCAAATCAATGAATCCAATATTTACAGAGATGCGGGCCTGTACTGTTTCTGGGGTATGCTGAGACAAGTCAGAGGCATGTAAGGCACTGTGCTTGGTTTCTTTTTCCAAGGAAGACCATCCTCCTCATATGTCCCTAAATCGGCCCAAACAGGGAGAAGCACATTGTCCAAGGCAGGGTAGAGTCGACTGCGGGGCCACAATAACCTCTCTCTGAACCCCAGCTCCATTATTTACTTGGTAAATAACCTTGGGCAAGTCCCTTTGAGTCCCTGGACCCTGCTTTCCTCATCTGAATCTCTTGGGTATTAATCCCCAACTCACAGGATCACAGAGGATTAAATGAGAGAATGCGTGTGAATCTCCTAGAACAGCACCTGGCACACAGTAGGTCCTCAATGAACATCCACTCTTCAGCCATGAAAGTGGCTTCCAGGTCTCCAGACATGACAGTTAGTGTTTCTTTCACTGTCCCTCGAAATAGACTCAGAGCTGCCTGACCCTGCTGGTTCTGTTTCCTAGAACTTGGGCTGTGTCACCTTGTCTCATTTCTTCCTGGGCACACATTTCATCATCAATAAAATGGAGTGAGACAGGTTACTGAAGGAAATAGACAAGTAGTTCTCAACCTCTGCTATGAGTATACTTCTCCCTGGACCCCCACCCCCATTTTCAAAGACTTGTCTACTACAGAAATAGAATGTCCAAAGTAAAAATTACCTCCCCCTCCAATTTCTCTTAATCAAAGCAAAACACAACTGCCCCACCCAGCCCATCAGGGAACTTGAGCAGCATGAGATCATCAACCTTGTTCGCTAGGTTGATTCCACTCAAACTCCAACCCAAGCAACTTGATATTTCTTTGAACCTGTTTGGCTCAGATACACCATCATACAAGCATCATGAAATACTACAAGTAGTTCAAGCATTACCACTTCTCCTTGAAGTGGAGGACCCAGATTCCCAGGTCCTCAAGGTGGAAAAACACTGGACAAGATGATTCCTAAGAAGCTCTACCATCGCTGTCCTTCTGAGATCCCAGCTGGAATAACTAAAGATCAGGCATACCCTGAAAAGGGACGTGCTAACATGAGCCAGCCTGGCATTCATCTGGCAAAGGATAGACTCACAAAGTTGGAGGAACTATGCTTCCATTAAAAGGCTGAGTGCCATTATGCAATGCTGTGAATCTATCTTCCCAAAGCAAACCTTCCAGTATCCCCCAGCAAGAGGAAACCAAAGACCCTTATTATTTCAGTTACTAAATACTCAAAGTCCTGTGGTGTTCCTGAGGGCAACCACGCATGTTCCTTCACGAGGTCATGGGCTGTGGATTCAACCCACAACGTTGTTCTTCAGGTGTCTACCTCGGGGCATCCCTGCTGACCATGCAGAAATGACTTGGGATTAGATGTCCTCACCAAGCAGCTCAAAGGCCAGCCTACCCTACCTTCCAATTCCCTTCCTTTCCATCATATGGAAAACTCACAGATGGAAAAGAACAAGCTGGTTACCCAGGTCTCATTCCCGACAAACGCCTTCACTCTGTGTTCCTCATTATGCTAAGTCAAACTTACAAAGTACTGTTTTCCTGCCACTTCCCTAGATGCACACTTAATTACAGCAGCTCCTTCCAGTCAGTCATTCTCCACAATCTCAAACATTCAGGTTACTAGTCTCCTCATGTCCTTCTCATACACTCATTAGCATTGAACATTTTGTTCTTGTCTTACATCTTCTATTCTCTCCCCTGCACAGCTTAAGTAGTACTTGAGTTTTTGTCTCTGCCACTGTGTTACCTAATAAATAGCATTTCTGTCTGGTGTGGGATTGAGAACTACTTGATTTACGATTTTCCATTGAAATTATCCAAAGATAACCTTAAGGTCCTAACTCACCCCTAATTATTATCACTGCCTTGCATTTCTCCATTTCTAATCTAATTCTTAAAAATCCACTCTAAGTATCTATACTTATAGTTCCTCCCTGCCTGCTGGGAGCATCCCTTTCACTAAGTGTCTCAATTGAGACTATATATATATATATATATATATATATATATGTGTGTGTGTGTGTGTGTGTGTGTGTATATATACACACACATATATATAGCCACCTGATGACAGGAAACAAGATGCTTTCTGTTCATCTGCCACTGCTTCACCTCAAGCTCTTGCTATAGAGGTGACAAAACGGGGAGCAGTAAACATTTCCTATAAAGAGCCAGATAGAAAGTATTTTCAGTTTTATAGATCATACTGTCTCTGTTGCAACTTCTTAGTCCTGCCATCATAACCCCAAAATCAGCCACCAACAATATGTAAGTTAATGGGTGTCACTGTGCTTCAATAAACTTTACTTACAAACACCGGCTGTGAACCACATTTGGCCTATAGCCCACTGTTTGCCAACTCCTGAGATAGAAAAAGATGGTATTTAATTTGTATTTGTGTTATTTGATCATGAGATTTCCCCCCCACTTTATAAAGAACAGGGGAGGTCCAAGCTGGGAATGGGGATATGGGGAGATTACGAGTTTAGTGGCATACTTGCTATACTGGAGAAAACGATCAGACAACCAAATGACCATATCATGCTGGCAGGTGAATATACACCAAACTAGAGCTTGAGAGAGCCCTGGATGGAGATTTTTAAAAAAAGGAGGAGGAGGAAGTCATGAGCCAAAAGATGGTCTTTGAGCCAATGAGCTGAATGAGACCATCAAAGGAGCCTGTGTAGCTAGAGAAGAGAAAATGGCACAGCAGCAACTCCACCCGAAGAAGGCCTGGAACCAGCAAATGAGAACAGGGAAAACCAGCATGGGAGGAGAGCCACTAAGCGCATTGGGATTAGAAGACAAATGATAAGTTTCAAAGAGAAGAAGAAACCTACTAGACTCAATGCTGCCAACAGGTCCAACAACATGAGCAGCACAATGTTGGGCAATACGGACACCACCGGAGAGGGGACTTTAGTCCCCTCTTGTGGACTTGTGATGGGGAAAGGGAGCACAGCAGAGCAGCTATGGCAGAGACCAAGCAGAGCTAACCCAGAGACGGGGAGACTAAGTTCTCTGGGGGAGCCATGCTGAAAAGGGGAATAGAAAATTAGGGTATTTTATGTTTGTTTAGGAGACTTTTAACATTCATTTTTCACATAGGATATCAACCAGTCATGGTAATTTCCATCTTTGATGGTGTCCCTTAAAATATTCTCGCTTGAACATCACACAAAATTCAAAGGCATTATGTTTTTCTCTTCTACATTTAACATGTTAGCAATCTACTTTCATATACGGACTGAGTTAATGATCTAACTTCCCCCTAAATAGCCAATTTTCCTAGTAGCATTTATTAAATAATCTATTCTTTCCCCTACTGATCTGAAATCCACCATTATCACATAATAAATATTTACATATACTAAAACCTTTTTATTATTTTCTTTTCTGTTCTGTTCCAATTATATTTCATTTCACCAGCCACTAAACTAAATTGCTTGTAGTGTTAAATTATTTTTATAACCCTTTATAACTTTTTACTGTGTAAAACTCCTTTTATTTTTAAAACATTATTTTTTTTTTTTGCTATTCTTACGGGTTTAAGCTTCAATATAAACTTTAGAATAAATTCTGTCAAGTTCTAAACAGTAATTCCTTGAGGATTTTGATTGAAATAACAAATGCATAATGAGTTTAGAGAACTAACATATTTACATACGCCAAGAAGTATGTAGAGCACACTTGTTCAGAGAGCTCTGTACTTTGATTTTCAAGAAGCACAGCATTTTTCATGGGTGTCAGGATTCTTCTCTATTGGCTCATTCTGGAAGTATGTCCTTCAAACAGGGATTCTATCCCCACCATGGCCTGTCTAGATGTCTCCTCTATGTTACATAACCTCTAATGTGACCTGTCAACGTATGTCCTAGATATAGAGCCTCATATAAAGACTGGAACAAAACAGTTTGGTATTAAGGCATATCGGGGTCCAGATACCCCAGAATGAGTATATGCCAGGACTGAACTAGTAGGCTGATTTCAATCCCCACCACCTTGAAGGATGGGCTCCTAAAACACAACTAAGCTGAGTCAATTACCTGAGTAGACTGAGCCCATGGCTGAGTAAATCTGCACAGGACTAGGCGGAAAAATAGCATAGTTCGGTACCCCCTTTTCTCAAGCGTGTACATGTCTGCATAAGTGACAGCAAATCCTTTCCAATGCCCCCAAATCTAACCACAGAGAGGAGAAGTGGGGAGGCCTACACTGTGCCATCGCTGGTCACAATTCCTTTGTCATGGCAGGACATACCCACTTAGTATTTGTCTGAGGAATGAGTCTGCCTGGAGACACAATGGTGACATGCCATCTTCCTCTCCAGAAGTATCCATTTATTTCCTTTCATTCATATGTGTATTTACTCATTCATGTGGCAAACACTTATCAAGCCTACTATCTGGCAGACACCTTGCTCGGTAATGAGAATATAGACAGGAATGAGACACTATTTTTGAGGCACTTACCCAATTCACACATGGTTGAAGGAACTCAAAGACTCAGCAAGTTTGAAGAACTCAGGAATAGAAGCAAACTGGTCAGGTACAACCAGGGTGTAATTAAGGACCATTTGACTCTTCTATACCCGCTAATCCTCAGAATTCACACCACAAAGCATCCTTTGGCACACAGTGAGAGAGAGAACACACAGAGGAGACCCTTCCTAATGCTTCCACCAGACATGTGCCTTGTACCCATCACACATACGGCATCTGGAAGCAAAACAACAGACCAGCCAGAAGAGATAATCCCCCACCAGCTCCACCCCTCCCCATCCTGATGGCCCCTGAGACAGAGACTCATAAGGATATTCTGCCTGGTAGTTAAAGCAATCACTAGGAAACAAGTTTCTGAAATCTCTAAGCATTGCTCATTAGCATAAACCTAGGAGAGGTCTGATAAAGTTCAGAGCTTATCTCCAGGCCTGCTTGCTCCCTCTATGCCCAGAGCAGCAGCTGGGCAAGGGATCACCTTCTTTGCAAGGAAGCAAATTAAATTAAATTAGATCATTTATACCAGCACCACCAACAGCAGCCACATCTTCAATAAAATTAAGATCTTGAAAACAAGAGCATTATCTTCTGAAAACCTAATCCCACTGCCTAGTTTAGGCACTCACCATTGAGACCTACTGTGGCAACTTGACATAAACACATGGAGAAGGGGGCTCAGGGAGGCCCCACAGTATCTTTTTGGCTGCCTGGACCTCAGTCTTTTGTTTGTTGCTATTCTATTCTTATAGGAACACATACCTGATAGTGTACTTGACATATAAATGGGTCATTTCAGTGAAATGGTCATTGAAAGCCTTTTCTAATAAGAGTATGTCATACCAAGTGTACAAGAGCATATTTATAATCACCCAGCATGGCAGAGCGGAAAGAATGCCAGATCTTTCAGAAAATATGGTGGTTTGAGTACCATTTCACAGAAGCTCCATCTCCAAAGTTGACTGAAATGAACAAAAAGTAGTGAAAAGAGCAAAGAATATACTATTAATGCTGAAATACAGAGAGAGCCCTAACTTTCTAAGTTTTAAATGTCATCTTGGACCCAAATCAAAGAAGAAGAATCCAGACCCATCGTCCCTTTCCAAATGGAACAGTGCTGTTGGAGGGAATAAATGCCAGATAAACAGAAAAGCTCAGAGACAGCTCCCAATTTGAAGGGAATAAACCAGAAAGTATTGCCTAACCATGGGATAAATTTAAGTCATCCCAAGTGGAGTTTGTTTTCCCCACTAGGGGTTTACATTTTTCCTTAAATCCCACCCCCAGAATGGTCTGTCAGGCAGAAACCAGTTATATCAAGGTTCAAATGGGCAAAGAAAGACAGTGAATAGACCTAGAAAAATAAAAAACAAAAGTCCATGAAACAGAAGGACCTTTCATGAAAACAGGATGACTCATAAGCAACAGAAGCTTTAGGGGAAGGAAGTCCTCCACCCAGAAACAGGATCCATTACCAGCTCAGCACAACTGGACCCAGTGTAAGACTTTGGATAAAGTTAGAGACCAGAGACAAGACTCCTAAGTCCCCACTGATTTCCTCTCCCTTAAGGGAAAGAACCAAACTGTGTCCAAATACAAAGGAAGAGTAGCCTCGGCCAATTTATATATGTATATGTACACACACATATATATATATACATATATACATGTATATATTATGTGTATATATACGTGTGTGTATACATATGTATATATATATGTGTATATGTGTGTGTATATATAGTCAAGTATAAAAAAGAAAAAACAAACATCCTAAGACTTTTGTCACCCCAATGTAGGTTTGACATGCAAAAACAGTTAAAAACAAACAGGGGCGCCTGGGTGGCTCAGTCGGTTAAGCGTCCGACTTCAGCTCAGGTCATGATCTCACGGTTCATGGGTTCAAACCCCGCGTCAGGCTCTGTGCTAACAGCTAGATCAGAGCCTGGAGGCTGCTTCAGATTCTGTGTCTCCCTCTCTCTCTGACCCTCCCTTGCTTGCGCTGTCTCTCTCAAAAACAAAACTAAAAAACATTAAAAAAATAAAAATAAAAAATTTTTAAAAATTAAAAAAACAAACAAAACACCTCACTCTTGAAGAAGAGGTGCTCCAGGAAACAGAAACAACTGTTTTGTAATCCTACAGAAACTGAAGAGGCTAAGAACTCCCTGAACAAGCAATGAAGAAGTCAGAGGACAAGAAGGCTTTTCAAGGTCGGGAATGCACATGTTGAACGGGGGTTTGTACCCTCACTGATACCAGATCTGCAGTTCCTGAACATATGTGGGGACAGTGTGTGAAGAATATACACACTATCAGGGCCGAAAGGACCCTCATCTAGTTCCCATCAGCAACAAGACAGTGAAACCAAGGTCCTATATTTACTAATTGGCAGAGCTACGACTCAGATCCCAACTCTCCCCAGTATATATAAATAGGAAAGAGGAGGGAATGGGAAGGGAGGGGGAAGAGAGAGAGAAAGAATGTAAGACAGAGGCAGTGGCTGGGTGTGACAAAAGGAGTATAATGTCTGTGCTCTTGGGTTAATTCCTAGGAGTGGAATTTCTGGATCATATAGTAACTTTATGTTCAATGTTCTCAGGCACTGCCAAACTGTTTTCCACAGCAGCTCCACAACAATGCATTCCCACTAGCAACGTATAAGGTTCCAACATCTTAGCTCTAGTACTTTCTATGTTGTGCGACTTTGGATAAGTCACAGCGTTTCTCTGCATCTGTTTCCCCCTATATTTAAAGAGGAAGGGTTAAGACTAGCTTGTGTTGTTGTATATCCATACATGCTTTCTTCCCAGCCACTTCTCACCTTCCAATGCCCACATCACCTTCCAGGAGTTCCCTGACAGTGTGAACTGCTACAAGGAATAAATCCTCACTCTTCTCCTTCTCAGAGGTGGAATTATCTTAATTCATGTTCCCAAGTTACAATAATGCGCTTCCATTTCCATTCATATCGCTCAGTATACTTTTTTTTCCCCCCCTCTGGTCTATTCTTCTAACCTTTTTGTAAGCATCATCTTGTTCTGTCTGTTGGCTGTCAGCTTTTCTCTACAAGCTTTCACCGAGTTGCCAGATTCTTGGCTATTTCTCCACCCTCTCAGCTCATAACTATTTTTCCCTCAAGCTCAGCGACTGCTAAGTGGTCTTTGTGAAATCCTATTAGGATAATCTCCATCCATGTCTCAGATGGCCTGCCTCTGGAAACCTCAGCTGTCTTCCTTCCCACAGTCCGCATATCATAGGCTAGCTCCTGAGACACCCAACATCATACTTATTCACAAATGTGCTTAAAAGGCTCTACACCTGTGAACACAAGCAATGGTTGAACTCAACAAAGACTCAGCCCCGATGTCATCTTCTGCAGGAAGCTTTTCCTGTTCTCCTGAACCTCCTCCTCCCCCACAACCCTACAGATAAGGAACGTGACAGACCAACCCCTCTGTGTTTCTTCTGTTCATTTATCTGTTTCATCATTTTGTGTCTGGTATATTATAGGTTCTCAATACGTGTTTGTTGAATTAATAAATGATTGAGCTTCTCTCCCATGCAGCTGATCTTGGGTCCGCCTATCTATCCATTAAACCCAAAGCTCCCCTTGGGCAAGCTGGGATTTACTCACCATGGTAACCACTGCGAAAGAAAAATTTACTCTGACACTTGTTACAATGGTAAGGAAGAATTTAATCGAGCCTATTATAAGAGAGATATTGCAACGGGGAGAGAGATAAGGCTCAATTCTAAATACAGCAAAGATAGTTGGGGATTTGTAGCTAAGGAGCAGAATGAGGGGGTCAGTGTAACCTGATAACAGGAATCTTGCTGAAGGCAAGACAGGGTGATCAGATTGCAAGGGTTGGGGGAGTGTCGCTACAATTAGGGTAAGTAGGCCAAAAATAGGATAGGGGATAGGAAGTTTAGGATATGGGAATAAGGTCAAGGCCCAGTCAAGAAGAGGGACCAGAGGAACCTAAATGAAGTTTGGTCAAGGAAAGGTCTTTGTTACCCCCCAATATGTGGCCTAAGTCCTGTTGGGTGTGGTTGTACTATTTGTTGAGGAAAGCTGATCATCATCCTCAGCAAAGATTCAAAGCTCTCTCTTCTTTACCCCTCCTTGAGCAGAAACAGCAGGAGAAACTGTCCCAGTAGATGATGTCCAAGGGGCTGGGGGCGTGGTGTAAGAAGACAGCAAAATGTGTCTGAGGCCCCAAATTAATCAAGAATACAGGGACACCTGGGTGGCTCAGCCAGCTAAGTGTCTGACTCTTGATTTTGGCTCAGGTTGTGATCTCACAATTTGCGAGACTGAGCTGACAGAATAGAGCCAACCTGGGATTCTCTCTCCCTCTCTCTGCCCCTCCCCTGCATGTGCCCTTGCGCACATGCTATCCCAATATATAAATTTTTAAATGTTTATTTTTGACAAAGAGAGCGAGCGTGCACACATGAGCAGGGGAGGGGTTGGGGGAAAAGTGCAGCAGACAAAGGATCTAAAGTGGGCCCTGCGCTGACAGCAGAGAACCTAGTGTGGAGCTTGAACTCACGAACTGTGAGATCATGACGTGAGCTGAAGTTGGACACTTAACTGACAGAGCCACCCAGGTGCCCCCAATAAATAAACTAAATTCAAGTAAGAAAGAAAAAGAATACACACTACCATCCCAGGATTCCGTAGCTCCAAGGCCATTTTCCAGGCCATTCATCCTAAATGACCTTCCTAGCCACACTACCAAGCAAGGTTATTTATTTTCTCATGCTAAAGATGGAGAAATGGGATACTCTGGGAAATCAAGTGTCATGATATAGGTCGCAGACCTGGAATTCATCTGTCTCTTTTTGGGTTGGTCTATATTATTTGGACTGTAATAATTCTAGGATATACTTCTAAAACTTAGAAATTTTCCCCCATCATTCTCTTTTGGTATCTGCTTCATGATCTGTGACCATTCTTCCATACAAACTTTAAAATAATTTGTCAACACTGCTCATATATCTATATTGTAATTCATATTATATATTTAAAATTAAACTGACAAGCTTTAAAAATATCAAGTCTTCCCAACCAGAAATAATGTAATATCCATTTACTTATTTTCTCAGTTTTGCTTGTTCCTTTTACAGAACAAACCCTTTTAAAATTATATTTTCTAACTGGTTATTGCTAGGATTTAGAAAATTGTTGATTTTGTATATTTATTCCCTAACTAGTCACCTTGCTAGACCCTTAATAGGTCCTAACAGTTCCTCACTTATTTCTCTTGGGGTTTTAGTAAATAACATCCTCTGCAAATAATGACCTTATCTCTTCCTTCGCCATAATTATCCTCCCAATTCTATAACTAGAAATCCCTGAATGAATGTTAAAGAATTGTAGTGACCATGTGCATCCTTTACTTTGAGGATATAGGTTGTTGGTTTGGAACAGACATGCTGTAACACATTCAGAAAACAGCTTCCCATGCCTTTTCAGGATGACAGTTATTCTTTGGGCACCGCACTCACAATCCAGATGGATCCACGCCCTGCTCCTGGGAGTCTGACCTCCGTGATCTGCACCTTCCAGCCTCCCTTACCCTCTGCCTCAGGCTGAGTTTGACCGGTGGCGAGTACTCGCAGAATACTAGAGGGTGGAAGTATGGAGCTGTGCTCCTCTACAACCTATCAGGCAGTCTTAAAATACCATTCACTACCACTGCCCTTCAGTCCTGGGAGTAGTAATAGCTCCCCACTGTTGACAGCCCTTGAGTGTTTCCCCATCCTTTAGTAATTCCCTTAATCATGATCGCACCTCTATTTCATCACACTCTCTCCATTTAAATTCTTCATATACCATATGCTTCTCACCCAGACCTTCTTTAAAGACTGATAAATTAGGATCCACCATTAAGTATTTCCAAATGTCGTTCAACATCTCAGTATGATCAAAATATTTTGTCCTTTGTGACATTTAAACATTCATTCGTTAAGAAAAAAAATTGAGTGCCTACTTCCTGCTAATTGCTGTGGAAGGCAGTGAGATTAGTACAGAAAAAAACAAAAAAGACACAAAATACCTAAGTGTTAAAACAGTGATTAAGAAAGAACAAGTATTTTGATAAGTAACAAAGAAGATGTATTTAGAAAGGATGGTCAGAGACTATTTCTCACGGAAGGTCATATCTGAGAAAAAGCCAAAGAAGAGCCTTCTGAGAAAGGATGATAGCAAGTGCAAAGGCCCTGAGGCATGAAATAACATGGTATGGCTGAACTGGCAGGAGGTGCCATCCAATAGAAATAGAGTGAACGCATGTTTATATTAGTGTATTTTACTTAACCCAATATATATAAAATACTATCTTTTCAACACTTAATATAAAAACTTAACAAGGTATTTTATAGATTTCTTGTACTAAACTTTTGAGATATGGTATGCATTGGACTGGCCACATTCTGAGTACTTAATAGTCCCATGTGGCTAGTAGCCACAATGGGGCTACATCATGTCCATCAGGTCTTGGTGACAGGGGACATGGATTAAGAGGGACAGGATGTATGAGATGCCACCATCATGCCTGGCACACAGTAGGTGCTCAGAGAATGTTCACTGGGCACAGTGCCAGGAGAAATGCAGATGACCTGCCCATTCCATAACCAGCAAGTACTTGAGATTACTCAAGTACCTGCTTTAGGAAACCGGGTCTGTATCCTCAGATAAGAAAAGAAACTGGGGTCTGTTTGCTGGGTCTATAGTGGGGGCCATTCAGGGCCCTCTCCTGCGCCTGGGGCACTTGGCACAGCTACTTCCTTAATTCAGAAAAATCACTTTACACCATATGTTAGGGAAGTAGGAGGGAGGGAGCCCATTAGCATTCATTGTACACAGCTTTTCATTTGGAAAAGCACCTCAAATGTGCCGATCCACACTGCTTTGCTTCATTTTTCAACATTCATGAGTGTAATTGCATTTATTTTTCTCGTCAAGACTGCAAAACAAGTGATAATTTACTCCATTACAACCCATATTGGCTGGGTTTACAGCCACAACAGTTCTAATCCGCCCTCAGATGGGCCGGGTGGGTAAGTCGGGGGTGGTGTCTTGAGCAGAGAGCATGATGTGTGTTTGCACCAAGAAGCGTGGTTCCAGCTATTCAAGGTCACAACAACTAACCCATACAACTATACTGATTCTCAAAGTAGGTTTACCTCCACTGCCTTGACGGTCTTTTTACAATAATAGGGTGAAGCAGACATGTATTTCCACGCCCATTTCACATACAAAAAGATTCAGAAAGGTCCTCAGTCATCCACGGGGACAGGCTGGTGAAGAGTAGAGCCAGGCCTCAAATGTGCATACATGGGCTAGAAACTCTGTCTTCTGTCCATGGTGCCATGTGGCAGAGCCTAGGCTCTGGCAAAGCCCGAGGTCCTGCATTTGTACTGGCAGAAAAGTGGGCACAATCCTACAATTTTGCAAATCCTAAGTGCTTATGGTAGCCAGGACTCCTGAGGAGATCGGACTCCTGAGGAGATCAAATTCCTGGAGTCTACACTGCAGAATGGTGACTATCAAGGTTCACACGCCTGCTGAAGGGCACATCCCTATCCAAGTATAGTTAGCTCAGTTGGTGATTATCTAGACAGGAGACTGGGAAGCATGGTTTGTGTGTCTGGGGATCACTCTATGCAGTGTTTACTTTCCGTTGAAAAGAGAAGTGAAACCCACAAGAAGTTTGACTTTAGGTCCCAAATGCTCATGAATTAATGAGTAATTTTATAAGCGATCAACAGGACCCATTCCTACAAGCCTTCAGAGTTGTTAAAATCATTTCCTAAATATGATGAAAACAGTAGACATATCACAAGTGGCATGTCACAGATCCTCATCTCCTCTTCCATCCCCTAATTATAATCTACAAGTCATAGAGAGAAACGAAACAAGCTGGATTTGCCTAAAGATCAGAGTGGGGCAGGGAAGCCCATGTAAAACCTCAGGTCAGTCACAGGTGACTGCTTCCATATGGTGGGGCATTGCTAGGGTCCAGCAGCACCTCTCCTGATCTCTCTCCAAAGTAGAGAAGATGGGCTAGGGAGCACTGCAGAGTCCAAAAGGATAGGGGAGCTGAGTGGGTTCAGAAAGTCTCTCCAGCCACCTGGCCAAGGTGCTCCAGTCTGCATGGGAGGGCCTCCCCTCACCTCGCTTCCCAAGCAAGGTCTGGTTCTCCCGACATTGTACAGGCTTTCCCACTCCAGGCCAGAGCTAAAACTAACCTTCTGCTGAGCTTCCAAGAGCACAAAGGACAGAAGAACACAGCACCCCCACAGTGGGTCTCAGCTGAGATAGGACAGGAAGGAGGTGAATGTGGGCAATGGAGAGGACTTATCATGTGTCCATGCACCAAGTATTTTGTCCTGTGTTTTCACATGTTATCTCATTTAATCTGCACATCCTCCAATCCCATTACCTTCATTCAATAGGTTAAAGAAAACCCTGAGCCATAGAAAAAACTAAAGAGCTTTGCTCAAGGTCCTCTGCCCATGTTCTTCCGGCTATAGTGTCCATGAACTCTGTACATGTACACTCCCGGCACCCTTTCCAAAAGTCAACTCTACAGAGAGTCAAGGACACAGGTTATGGAAGTTTCCTGTTAAATACAGGAAAATAGTCTTTCCATCCAAGCAAATAACCTTTCTATTATTATTTTCCATATTGCAAAATCAAAAAAGTTACTACAGAGTTTTAAAATCACGATTATAAAGCTATTTGCTTAAAACGGTTAAAAATCCGATAACAATTACATTCAGCATAGGTGTTAAATGTAGTTTCTCTAATTGTTGCCACTACCCGGGGGAAAAAAAAAAAAAACCAAAGAAACTTTTTTGAAGGTTAAAACTACACTCGAGGTGGGTCTCTGGGCACAGTCCATCTATTCCAGCCTCTAACACCTGGCCTCATTCCCATGTGGACTCCAGACTGTCCCTGCTCCTGGGTCATGAGGTCCCTGTCTTCAGTAATGGAACAAAATCTGCAGAAATGATGCAAAGAACTAGTGTGATGTTAGAAAGAACTGTGAAAGTGTTACTTAATCAGGTCCCGTCATTATGTGGGCAAGACCACTGGGGCCCAGAAAGGCTAAGCAGTATGTTCCATGCCACACAGTGGATCAGCAACATGGCAGGCCCAGAACCCAGGCTTCCTGATGCCCCTGGGCACTGTGATTCAACAGTCTCTGATTTTATTTCTTTTCCAAGTAGCTTAATATTTCAATGGTCTCCTAACTCAGTTAACATTATTTGAGGACATATTGGGGGTCAAGCACAGTTCTAAGGACTGAAGACACATAGCTAGCTATGAACGGGTAGGCTGATTCCTATTCCTACATATACTTGACTGAGAGAGATGGGTATTAAATGCATGATCACATATAGCTGTTTCTAGGGACCCATGACCTGGGACAAGGGAATTCTGAGAACTGGTTAGTAGAGTCCCCAAGGCAAAGAATATGGGAGTGATGCAGAAGACAGAAAAGTAAAGCAAAGAGAGTTAGGGGCTATAGGAAGGGAAGTCACAGCACCAAGAAGGGGTGTCCCAGGATCCCCAGCCTCTATGAGGAAGGTAGACACAGGACAGGTGCTCCTGGTGAATTGCACAATTGCTCCTCACCCATCTCTCTGAATGTGCTCCTCTAGCTCCTCCTCAGACCCAATCCTCTTGCCATGCCCCCAAAGCAGGGGGATTTCTGGTTCTACTCTCTGCCCTCTGCTCTTCTTGCTCTCCTGGGGATTCCCAGTGAGTGGTTACCAAGCCATCCCCAGGTCAAACTGCTAGTCACCGGGAGATCTAGCATTCCAACTCCCAGTAGCCTGATTTCCAAGTGCACACTTCCACTCACTTCTTCCACGTAAGAAGAGCACAGAGTCACTCACTAAGAAAACCATGCCTGATTACTCGGCATCACAGCCACCCCGCTAAGCTCTTTCACACATCACTGGGGCTGCAGCCTAGAAACTCATCTTCCTTCTAATTGGGATAAAAACATGGGACATGAAATTTACCCTCTGAACCACTTTTAAGTGTACAGTTCAGTACTGTTAAGTACATCCACACTGTTGTGCAACAGACCTCCAGAACTTCTTTGTCGTGCAAAACTGAAATTACATCCATTGAACCACAACTCCCCACTTGATCTTGCTCTTCCCCCTGGCAACCACCGTTCTACTTTCTGTTTCTAGGAATTTGACTATTTTAAATACCTCCTATAAATAAAATCAAAGTACTTCTCTTTTGTGACTGGCTTATTCACTTAGCATAGTGTCCTCAAGGTTCATTCATATTGTAGCCTATGATAGAATTTCCTTAAGGCTCAGTAATACTCCACTGCATGTACAGAACAAATTCTCTTTATTCCATTCATCCATTGATGGACATTTAATTGTTTCCACTTCTGCACTATTTTGAATAATGCTGCAAAAACATGCATATACAAATATATCTTGGAGATCCTGCTTTTGGTAGAATTGCTGGATCATACAGTATTTCTATTTTTACTTTTTTGAGGAAACTTCATACTGCTTTCCTTAGGAGTTAAATCATTTCACATCCCTCCCAACAATTCACAAGAGTTCTAATTTCTTGGAATCCTCCACAATGTTTGTTGTTTTCTGTTTATTATCATTGTTATTACTGCCATCCTAATGTGCATGAGGTCACCCTTGTTGGAGGTCATTTAACCATACATGTGAGGATTTCCAAAGGTTTAGGCCTCTAAAACCCTACATTAAATACCTTCCTGACTGAAATACATAGGGTGGTTTTTGTGTTCTTTCTTAAACCCCAACTGATAGACTCATTGTGCTTGTATGTTTTAGCAGCTCTAGTTGAAAAGGTTTTGTAAGCCAGAAATCTCATTTTAACTTTAGAAACTCTCAGGACTCTTAAAGAACACTGGAGATTTTTGCTTATTTGTAGCTGTTATAATTACTTCACTAATGACAAGTAATGCTTTGAGAATTCTGACAAAATACAACCTGGCTTTCTTGATGATGAACATACCTGGGAAAGGAAACATTTTTTTTTTTTAAAGCAGGCTCCACGCCCAGCATGGGACTGGGTTGGACACTCAACCAAATGAGCCACCCAGATGCCCTAGGAAGCATTTTTTAAAAATTTTATATCCAAGTTAGTTAGCATATAGTGCAATAAGATTTTAGGGGCAGAATCCAGTGATTCATCCCCAATGTATAACACCCAGTGCTCATCCCAACAAGTGTCTTCCTCAATGCCCCTTGCCCATTTAGCCATTCCACTACCCACAACCCCTCCAGCAATGCTCAGTTTGTTCTCTATATTTAAGAGTCTCTTATGTTTTGTCCCTCTCCCTGTTTTTATATTATTTTTGCTTACATTAAATATATATTATATATAGTATGTATGTATAACTATACATATTTATGAAAATCGCATATATAATATTATCTGTTTTCTATCTTAAATTCCACATGAGTGAAGTCATATGATATGTGTCCTTCTCTAATTTCACTTAGCATAATACCCTAAGAAGCACCAGTTTGCTAAAGCAACTGTCACTTTCCAAAGCTGAAGTGGCATTGTGTCAGCATGGAGCACAGTGGCAAAACTGTATGGACTAAGAAAGGCGGGCAGGAGGACAGGAAGTCTTTTTTAGAAAACGGGGAAATTTCTCGAAGTGACCTAATGTCTCACTGATCAGCAATTGTAGGAAAACAAAATCTGCAGATGTACACATGATCTTACAGGATGAGGTAGATCACTGCAGCTCTGAAAACAAAGGACGCTTCACAGGGAGGTTTATCTTCCTGTGCCCATCTGCACACACTCATGAAGACAAATTCCTCTATCCAGTGATTCCTTGCAGGTGCCATGACAGACAGACAGATGAGGGATAAGAGCAAAGGATTTTTCACAGATATTTTACTTTATAAATGTGGCACTTAATTCTTTTAAAAACGTATCCTTTTCCTCCTGAGTCATAAATTACAAATCAAAGACTGCTGGAATCCGAAGAAATTGACTCCTGATTTTACATAAAGGTAAGACCCAGAAAGAGATGGTGCTTGGCCTGAGGTAACAGAGCACGTTAATGACAGAGATAGGACTAAAATCCTGGATTCCTTACTTTCAGACTTACTTCTCAGAAAAGGATGCAGGGAAGCACAGAGAAAAGTAGCTGACTGGCCCAGATTCATGGCAGAGCTGGGACAGGCACTTAGGACCATCTCCCTGCCCACCTGGTAACAAGCGCCAGACTAAGTGAATGGCCTGGTGGAAGAGACAGTGCCTATCCCAGCCCCCGTGTTCCCACAGCCCCCAAAGAAGCACAAAGTAGGCAAACTGCGGTTCGAAGGGTCAAATGAGCACAGCAAGTCAGGAACAAAAGCCCCAGGTCAGTGTATCAAAAGGTGGCAAGCCTGGGGGACATCAGTTAAGCCACTGAACTGAGCTGCTGTGGTTCAAATCCTCTCTCTACCACTTACACTCTCTGCAACTATAGGCAAGTTACTTAATCTCTTTGTGCCTCAGTTTCCTATCTGTAAAATAGGGAACGTAATGGTACCTACACTACATAGGGCTACTGTGAACCATAAAGGAGAAAAAGCATTTCAAGTGCCTAGCACACTGTAAGTGCTCAATAAATGCCAGTTATTATGAAAGAAAGACATTCCTAGTGGTACAAATGACACAATAAAAATTTCCATCAGCTGACCAATGGATAAAGACGGCTTGGTATATATACATACACCATGGAATATTACTCAGTGATCAAAAAGAATGAAATCTCGGGGCAGCCTGGGTGGCTTAGTTGCTTGAGCATCTGACTCTTGATTTCATCTCAGGTCATGATCTATCTCATGGGTATGAGCCCCACATCAGGCTCCACACTGACAGCAGGAAGCCTGCTTGGGATTCTCTCTCTCCCTCTCTCTCCGCCCTTCCCCTGCTTCCTCCCTCCCTCCAAACAAATAAACATTTTTTGAAAAAAGAATGAAATCTTGCCATTTGCAGCCACATGGATGGAACTAGAGTGTATTGTGCTAGGTGAAATAAGTCAGATAATCTAGGACAGTGCTGGATAATACAAATATAATGTGAGCCACAAAGGCTAATTTTAAATTTTCCAGTAGCCACAGTGAAAAAAAAGGGGGGAGAGCGCTTAATTTTAATAATTTATTTTACCTAACCCAGTAGATCTCTAATATAATCATTTCAACAGGCAACCAATATAAAAATTATTAATGGATGCCACACTTTTTTTTGTGAATTTTACTTGTACAGAACTAGGCATATTTTAAGTGCTCAATAGCCACATGTGACTAGTGGCCTCCACATTGGATACACACAGGACATTCCCAAATGGGACTACAATGGGTTCTTGGGATTTTCCAGATTACTGAACGCTCTATTCTATGGAATCACACAAAAGCCATCTTAATTTTCATTAAATTTAATAAGCTATTTGTACTAAACTATAATTTTCTTAGCAAATCACTATAGTATTCAAAGCATAAAAAAACCGGTTTCCTCATCAAGTAAAAGACAATAATCCATATATTCAAAAACAAGGTGTTCACTTTGAAGTGCCCAAGCCCCTAGACCAGCAGCCAAGTCAGAGGAATGATCCATGGAAACCTCACCCCCTCTACACCGGGCTGGCATCACTAGGATTGTGAAGATTCTTGGCAGTATCTTCCTCTCAGGCTGTCCCTGGAGTAACTGAAGTAGAAGCAGAAGACTGAGATACAGTTAGAGGTCTCTTGATGCATGACTGCTTCTATTCAATGTTCCCTTCCGACAAATTATTCAGGACAATTCACAAGCTTATTATATTTGCATTCAGTTGGCCACAGACAGCTTGGTCAATTAAATAAACCAATAAGCTGGTCAACCCTTGGTGCCTAGAAATACAGTATTTCCCAGGGAGAAAACCCCACAAAAAGTTTTGAGACTAGTTAATATGCAAAACATTCAGCACGCACATGAATTAGTCAAGTGTCGGCCTATGATGCCTAAGATATGATTTAATGACATACATATTTGAAATCATGTATCACAGCATATTATGTTAAAATAGACAATGGTCCAGAGCGCAGACTCTTAGAGCCAGACTACCTGGGTTCAAATCTCAGCTCCCCCATTTGCTACTAATTTCGGGGTAAGTTATTTAAAATAGTACCCAGTTAATATTAGTATTAAATGATTTAAAATCATGTAAAGCCCCTAGAACATAGTCCAGTAAGTGGTGCACATGTTAAGTTACAATATAGTGGTTTATTGTCCATTCCTACATATTACAGCCACTTTCATTTGAACCTGGCATCTGTGCCATTGTCATCTGGGTCTGTCATCAGAGCAAGCACTTCTTCAGTTCAATGACACCTGTCTACATCACCTTTACATCCAATTACAGCATCTGGATGCATTGCGTTTTAATAGTCTAGAAAATATAGTTTATTAAGATAGTTTTTATAATTATAGGAATAAAATTTTTAAAAATTTCTTATTGAAGTATAATTAACGTACCATGTTATATTAGTTTCAGGTGTACAATATAAGGATTCACCATTCTGTACATTTCTCAGTGTTCATTATAAGGGTATTCTTAATACCTTTTACTTCATCCATCACCCTGTCCATCTCCCTGCTGGCAACTGCCAGTTAGTCTGTTGTCTGTGTATTTAAGAATCTGCTTTTTCTGTCTTGTTTGTTTTTTGTTTCTTAAATTCCACATATGAATGAAGTCATATGGTATTTTTTCTTTTTCTTACTCAGCATAATACTCTTGAGTTCCATCCATGTTGTTGCAAATGGCAAAATTTCATTATCAATGAACAATATTCCATTCTGTGTGTGTGTGTATCCATTTTTTTATCCATTCATGACTGATGGACCCTTTAGTTGTTTCCATATTGTGGCTATTGTAAATAATACTACAATAAAGAAGTACATGTATCTTTTTGAATTAGCATTTTTGTTTTCTTTGGTTACATACTCAGTAGTGGAATTACTGGATCACATGATAATTCTATTTTTTAACTTCCTGAGGAACCTCCACACTGTTTTCCACAGTGGCTATGCCAATTTGAATTCCCGCCAACAGTGCCCAAAGTTTCCCTTTTTTCCACATCCTTGCCAACACACTATTTCTTGTGTTTTATTTCAGCCATTCTGATAGATGTAAAGTGATATCTCACTGTGGCTTGAATTTGCATTTCCCAGATGATTAGTGATTTTGAGCTTTTCATGCATCTATCGGCCATCTGTTTGTCTTCTTTGAAAAAATGTCTATTCAAGTCCTCTGCCCACTGTTTAATTGAATTACTTGGCTTTTTGGTGTTGAGATGTGTAAGTTCTTTATATATTTTGGCTATTAACCCCTTATGTAGGTTGCCTTTATGTTTTGTTGACTTTTGAACTGAGGTTTATCACAGAAAATAAACATCCAGGCAAGCATCCATGTGGATATTAGAACAGGCCTGTTTTCCCATTTATCTAACATGTATATTTTGGTCACCAAAAAGTTCCTCTGTTGCTCTAAGACACCCTTATCACTTATCATTATCTGGTCATATCCTCCAGAATAATAGTAAATCTGTCTTCAATTTTCTTGCCTTTTTTCCCCCCTATCAATTCTGTTATCACCGTAAACATCCCAAACCAGCACTGATTGAGGTCACTGCAGGCTAACGTAGTTTCCCTAATTAATTTTGTGGTTCAAAGGACACAAGAGATCACCCCATAATATAAAATTCCCTGTAATAACTTTTTCAAGAGCTGTTTGGAGACAAAGATCCTGTCTTTTATTTGGGCATATGGGGTGCATTTGGGCTTTTATCTTTTCTTCTTCCACTGCCATTTCTTGGGTGTTAAATAAAGCACAGAGCATCCATCTAGTGAAAGACGGTGCAGCCCTGGAAGGTGAACACTAGCTCTGAAGGAGTGATGTGAAAGGAGGGCAATGGCAGCTGTTGGGAACCAAGACCCAATTCATCGTCTGCATTCTTAGGAAGGCACGGAAGTGAGCTGGTTGAGAGTATGAACTCTGACACAGACTTCCTGCAGGCAAATCCTGACTCTACCACATGCTACCTATGACCCTGGGCAAGTCACAGAAGCTTTACGTGCCACCAGCTCCCTCATCTGTAAAATGCAGATCCATATCAGAGGACTGTGAGCAGATTAAGTTCATACATTTCAAGTGTTTAGCATAGTACCTGCCACATAATAAGCACTACATAAATACTGCTTCCCTACTGTCACTGTTAACACATACATATTTTCTCTCTTCCCTCCCACCCCCTTCTACCTCTTCTTCCTCCTCCCTCTTTCTTGATACCCATCAATCTATTAATCATGGTATCAGAAGGAACTGAGACAGTCCTTGAGAGAGTTAACTTATATGTACAGCCTCAGCATTTCTTTAAAAATGAATATATAATATTTTATCATTAAAGAGGAAAGAAAAAGCTTATTGATTCAACACTGGCTAAATGGGAACTTAAGAGCTTATAGCTTTAAACCATAATATCAGGAGTGATTAAGGATTGTTAAAGGTCCATACTTCCCAATCATTTTAATGTAAGCACTACATTAAAGAAACAGTTGGTAGGTTTTTGGATATATAAAATTTCTAACAGGAAAGCTCTTACATAGGTCACAAGCAGATCCACACACATGTGCTAGGCCCCAGAGTGAAGCGAGGGCTAATATGCAAGGCCCCTTTATTTGTCCCAAGGGTTAATTCTAGAGAAGAAGGACCTTCACAAACCAGGCTCTGGACCAATGGTCCATCCTGACTGTAGCCTCATCAGGCTGAGAGGAGGCAGGCCAGGTAAGAAAGCTGCAGATGCACCAGGTACTCTAAAAATGCCAAAGAAAGCAGCAGCCCTCCAGGGTTCTCCCAAAAACTCCCTGACATCAGTAATGATAATTTAGTCTATGTATGGCTCACCTTCCCTGCTCCAAGCCCAATGCAGGGCAGAGGGAAGTGAGCCATGAGCAGCAGCAGCCCATGCCCACAAGTAGCACACAGCCCTAGTGAGGAATCCAAGGAAAGATATAATCAACTCAGCCACAGGCACACAGAGGAGACAATCCTGTGCAGGGAGAGTCAGGGAGGTCCTCCTGGAGGAGGTTAAATCTGTTCAGGGTTTTAACAGAAGAGGAAGGGAGATAGGAGATGTCTTCTAGCCAAAGGCAAGATTGTGAGACCTGCAAGGTTTGGGGTTAGAAACAGGACAAATCAACTATGACAATCTTTAACTTAGAAATGTTCTGCAAGCATACTGGGAGGCTCATCATGAACATAAAAGCTAGAGAACAGCCTTGAAAAAAAAAGATTTAGGCAGTTCTGGGAAGCCAAGGAGGAGGCAGTTCAACAATCTCCTTTAGTAGCACCTCCTGCGGCCCAGACACCACCCCTATCACTGGACCCCACCGCATAGGCCTCTGGCCCACCCTCCCTCCAATGGGCTGCATCCAGGCCACATGTCCACCACATCCAGGCTGCCAGGAAGAGTAAATTTCTGGCACCTTCACCTACCAACAAGTTGCACGTTCCACCAAGATTCCACACAGTGGGAGATTCCCAAATTCAGGAAGCAAAAGTAGAAGCTGGACTCCCTAAACCCAACCACAATGGCCTCTCTCACATGACTGAATAGAAAGAGGAAAGGAAGCCAAGAAGGCAGAAATGGAGGTACAGGCTGCAAACAGGTGCTGGGGTCGTATCATGAGAAAGTTCGATTACTAGTAACAGTAATTCATTTGGCAAACGTTCACTGCCCCTGCCTACAAAGAGAACAGAAGCTAGGTTCAATAACGGACTACCAAGCAGCTTGCTGTTTGTCAGATCATCACTGGAGAGCCCAATCTGCTTTTTACTGAACAGAATTCCTGCTAATCCTCAGAAGGTCTCCAACCAGTATGCTAAGAGCTGTAACATGGTACACTCAGGAGGCCCTCACCAGCCAGTTCTTGACTTGTGTTTAGGGCTGCAGAGTCCACAAAGCATTTTCCCTACATCAGCTTGTGGGAAAAGATCCAGAATTCCATGTTTGACATGTGGATATTCTTGTCCAGATCTCAAAAATAATATACAACAACTCTGCATTTGGTACACAAGGGAATACAGAAATATATATACATATATTTCATATATATATATTTCACATATATATGAAAAAGCACATGTGAGAACTTCTCTTGGAGAGGAGCACAGAGATAGAGAAGCTTTTAGAAAGTGTGCTTTTGAGGAATATTTAATGACATGGGAAAAAGCTTAAAAATAGCATTAAATAGGAAAACATATATTTATGTAAGTTTGTGCGCACAGGACTTTAATTCTGTTCCTTATAGCTACCTCTCCCATGCATACTCTTCAAATAAATATGCATTTTGCAATCATAAAGGACTTTAAATAGAAATAATGTTAACAGATGTTTAGTTGATGACAGTGCCATATATATAAACATAGATTTCTCTACCCTGGATTTAAAGGCTGACTCCTCTTTCACATTTAACTTGCATGAAGTTGGACAAATTTTCTCAAAAGAAGAGAAGATAAGATCTCTGAACTCATGGGATGGTGGCACATTAGATGAAATGCATAGTGGAAAGCTGGGGTGGCTCAGTCCATTAAATAGCACCCGACTCTTGGTTTCAGCTCAGGTCACAATCTCATGATTCGTGAGTAAACCCCCACATTAGGCTCTGTGCTGACACCACAGAACCTGCTTGGGACTCTCTCTCCCTCTCTCTCTGCCCTTCCCCTGCTCATGTGCACACACACGCTTTCTCTTTCTCTCAAAAATGAATAAACACTTAAAAAATAGAAATGCACAGGAAAATGCTCTTGGTTAGAGTGAACACAGAAAATATCATTTCTCTTAAAAGAAAGCAAAGGTTCCTTTACTTACAGCACCCTGGTGTTAGTTCTAATGTAGAAAAGGTGATGGGGTCAGGATACAGATATGTGACTGACCGAGTCATAGTGTCCCAGGGCTGCCGTAACAAATTACCACAAACTGGGTGGCTTAAGACAACAAACTTATCCTTTCAGAGATACGGGGTCTACAAGTCTGAAATCAAGGTGCTGACAGGGATCTGTTCTCTCTGAAGGCTCTGGGGAAGGAGGCTTCCAGGGTCTGCCAGTAATCCTTGGCACTCTGTGGCCTATCAGATGCATTTTTCTAATCTGTGCCCATGTTCCCATGGCCACCTCCCTGTGTGTCTCTGTTCCTCCACCAATCCTACTGTCTGAGGGCCTGCTGTGACCAGTGGCAGAAAGGAAAACTAGCACCACAACGTCGAAATTGTGTCTGCTTTCTTGGCAAGCAGACTGGTTGAACAATTCCTGACATGTGTGAATGCTTATTTGTATTTTCTCTGGATTTTTCCTAACATCTGCCCCTTCCAATCGGGTAACTAACTAGGATCTTTGTTTCTGCTCTAGAAATTTGTGCAGGATGCAGAGAAGAAGCTGCTAGAAGTCAAGGGTTCCTTCTTTCTTCTAGTTGTTTGAAAGCTTAAACTTAAGAGATTATGGCTTCAATAAGGGCTATGCCAAGAAGGGTATGCCTTTGGGGTTTAAAAAGTGAGGAGAGATAGTCTTCCACAGTGGGAAAGGGAAGGAAGGGTCTGCTGGTCCCATACAGCTCAGCGGTGCTAGCCCCTGACAGGATGCTGGGTGATGCCCCTGGGCCGGCTGGACTCCAAACAAGGGATCCAAGCCCGGGAAGAAGCAGTAGTATTACTAAATCCAAAGGGACCACAGGAATCTAACAGTGGGCTTCTAAGAGGAAACCACAAGAGCCTGGCCTGTTTAAGTCCCCATGACATCTGTAGACCCCTCCAGAAGAGGAGACCCCCAAAATGACAGAAATTTATGTCTAACTCCCTGAAGGCTGGGGTCAGATTTAAGTTCATGCAAATTCAGAATTTCTTACACACCTGAGTTTTCCAGTATACAAGTCAACCTTACTTTGTTCCAATGCTTAAAATAATAGCCTACAAGCATCAGAAAGAAAGGAGAGGCACCTGGGTGGCTCAGCCAGTTAAGCCTCCAACTTCAGCTCACATCATGATCTCCTGGTTCCTGGGTTAGAACCCCATGTCAGACTCTGTGCTGACAGCTCAGAGCCTGGAGCCTGCTTCAGATTCTGTGTCTCCCTCTCTCTCTCTCTGCTCCTTCCCCACTCACACTCTGTCCCTGTCTTTCAGAAGTAAATAAATGTTAAAATATTTTTTTAAAAAAGCAATTAAAGGACACCTCCCAAGCCCCACTGTCTCTAGCTTCAGCTCTTTTAAAAGGACACTCAGAGACTTGCATCTCCCTTCAGCCCCCAAAGACACTTAGGCCAAGGCTGGGAAAGGGCTAGAAACCAGAGGAAACTGCAGAAAGTTCTATGGACAAGATCTTGGCTTGGAAAAAGGGTCTGTGGGTGTAGTATCCCCATTCCTCTGGGACAGCCCCAACAAAGATGAGGTTGGAAATTTGAAGTCTGGAATGCCAGTCCAAAGATTTTTCCCATGGGAAAGGATGAGGACAAGCCTATGATAGTGATCGTGGGGAGCACTGAATATGGAGCTGGGATAGAAGAGGTGTGTAAGAAGAGGTGTACCCAGGTGTGCAGGGAAGCAAGTACCCTGGGTATTGAAAAGCCTCTCTGGGTCTCTCAGGGATCCACACAGACTAACTACTGAGTCAAACACCTGGGTAAAGAAGCATCTGGGTCAAGAGAGCTTGAAGGAGGGGAAAAGGTTCTAAGAAGAACTTAGACTTAGAGCTCCAGAGATTGTTAATAACCAGAAAAGAGGTAGGCACCTGGGTGGCCCAGTCAGTTAGGCGTCTGACTTCGGCTCAGATCATGCTCTCACTGCTCGTGAGTTCAAGCTCCACATTGGGCTCTGCACTGTCAATACGAAGCCTGCTTGGGATTCTGACTCCCTCCCTCTCTCTCTGCCCTTCCTCTGCTTGCTTGCTCTCTCTCAAAAAATAAACATTAAAAAAATAGCAAAAATAGCACAGAGCAACCAGCACTGATTAAGTCCTACTATGTGTAAACACTTCACACTCACTCAGCCATCATTCAACTCTCACACTGGTTCCCATGCTAAAGATGAGGAAACAGAGGCAGAGGGATTCAGGGCCCAAAGTCACTGAGCTATGGCATAGGATTGGCATGAGTTGGCCTGGAAACATGTTTACAATAAGAACTCTGAAAGTCAAGAACAGATGCCATGGGGAAAACAAACACGGAATCTTTCTTTACATAGACTGATAAGGGGCAATCTCCTCAAGGAGTTGTCATCTGAGTGGACACCTGAGGAAACTGGCCACAAAAGGAGTAGAGAAAACCATTCCAGTGAGTGGGAACAGCATGTGCAAATGTCTGCAGCCAGGAAAGAATCTGTCTCTGAGGCACTGAAAGGAGCTAGTATGTCTGGAGCATTCTGAGAAGAAAAGGGGCTTGGAGAAGACACGAGAACATGCAGAACCTTGCAGTCTGTAGCAAGGAGTTCAGATTTCTTCCCATGTGCCAGGAGAAGCCAGCAGAGGGACTAAGTGCCAAAATGACACAGTGTCATTTACCCATCGTCCAGCACAGAGCTCGTCAGACAGAAGGGGATCTGTCAAAGGGTGTGGAACATCTGAAAAAACAGACTCGAACTAGACTTCCAAAGGATGGAAAGTGCTGGTCTTACAGAAGGAAAAGTAAGATTTCAGTTTCGGCCCATGAGAAGAACAAACAATTCTGCCTAATCCAAATTCACTTTCATGCCTCTGTGCCTACTAAGAAGCACACAGAGCCGCTGAAACCCACAGGCGCATCATGACAGAATAATTTCGGTGATCATTATCAAATGCCTCTATTTAGAAAAGCTCCAAAGACTGTACTAGCACAATCCAGTATTTATGAAATGACACTCTGCCGTAATGAGGGGCTGAGAAAATTAAGATTAGAAGCAAGAGTTATTTCTTTGGAAAGAGAGACTGGCATGGTTGGCAAAGGAACCATGCCACACAGTTTCTTGGAAACTTGGTTTCCTGATCTGTAAAATGGAAGGATTACGGGAAAGATTAAAAATGCATGGTCAGTTCATAGCGGGCCCAAAGGAATTTGAAGATGCTGATCATTCATTTCTTCATTTAAAAACCACTTGAAGTAAGTCAGAAAAAGACAAATATCCTATGATTTCAGTTATATATGGGATCTAAAAAACAAATGAATAGACAAAAAGCAGAATCAGACCCATAAATACAGAGAGAAAATTAGTGGTTGCCAGAGGGAAGGGGAATAGAGGGATGGGCAAAATGGTAAACGAGAGTGGGAGATACAGGCTTCCAGTTACGGAATGAATAGGTCATGAGAAGGTACAGCACAGAGAATAGAGTCAAAAGGATTGTATGGGGGCAGATGGCAGCTACACTTGCAGTGAGCACAGCATAACAGATGTGCTGAGTCACCTACAGTACACCTGAAACTAATATAACATTGTAGGTCAACTATAGTTCCATTTAATAAAAGAAACATAGGGGCACCTACTCAGATCATGATCTCATGGTTCGTGGGTTTGAGCCCCCACATAAGACTCTGCTGACAGCTTGGAGCCTGCTTTGGATTCTGTGTCTCCCTCTCTCTGCCTCTCCCCGACTTGCACTCTGTTTCTCTCTCAAAATAAGTTAACATTAAAGAAAAAGAAAGCAAACAAAATTTTTTAATAAAAAATAAATAAAATACACTTGGTGAAGACTATTTGGCCACCCATCCATGCATCCATCCATAGAAATGGTATTTAGTACATACTATGTATGGTGCACTGTATTAAGCACTGAGGAAAAACTATAAAGATTATCATGATCCTTATGCACATGGAACTCCCTCATCTGCAGGTATAACATACACCCAACAAACAACATCCACGGTAACATGCATCATTGAGGAAAAAGTGCAGGATGCAATGGGAAACATTTACAGAAATAATTGACCGAGGCTGAAGTATCGAGGAAGTACTATCTTAAGTAAGCGATGTTTAAGCTGAGCTACAGAGGGGAAGTACAAGTCAGTAAGGTGGAGGAAAAGGTTCCATGGAGAGTGGTACATGGGGAGAAGGGGTTAGGATGAATCAAGAGTTCAGTTTTAGAGATGTTGAGTTTGAAGAGTCTCTAAGACCCTATGGGGCTAGATGTTTTTGGATACAAACACTTACATATACTAGAATATCTGGATGTATTTGGCCAACATCAAAGATGGGCAGGCAAAACAGAGGAGATGTGGTATGTTTTAGCAAAGTACTCTGTACTCTAAAGGAATGACTGATCTTATCATCTAAACCAAGACACTTTTGAGAATAAAGTCAGCAATGTTAAAAACTATGATGGGGAAACATGCATGCAGGCTGTCCCACAGTCACCTCACTAATGTGCATGTGTAGTTTCTGGAGACTGCTCGTGCAAAGTAAGGTCCTACTAGATCTGCAAAGTTCAGTTTTGTACCATAGCACACATTTATTATACCAGGGGTGGGTCACGAAAAACTTACATGACTATTTATGCCTTTAATTGGAACTATACAAAACCATCCAGCAGCCTCCTGCTTTAGAGCCAAACTCCAAGTCCATGAGGCCACAGAGGCCACATCCTTATCTGAACGTATCTAAGCATCTCATCTGTCTCTGGCTTAGTGCATCCTGTTAAATTCCTCTCCCCAGAGGAAGCCAAAAAGACATGGCAGCCATGTAGCAGGTGGTCTAGAGTACGTACAAGATGTCTGATGGCAACTGAAGGCACAGAAGAATAGCTGCTAAAACTTCATTTCTAGGAGTGTCTATGAGGGTATTTCCAGAATAGATAAGCATTTGAATTGGTGAACAGAATAAAGCAGCTAGCCCTCACCAATGTGGGGGGCATCATCCACTCCCTTGTGGGCCCAAAGAGAAAAAAAAAGGGGAAAGGAAGGGTTAATTCCCTCTCTCTACCTCAGGTGTTCATCTTCTCTTAGCCCTCAGACATTGGTGTTCCTGGTTCTTGGGATTTCGAACTCAGATCAGGGTTTTTACCATCAGCCCTGTATTCTTGGGCCTTCAGACCTGGACCAAATTACACACTGGTTTTCCTGGTTCTGCAGATGGCAGATGATGAGACTTCTCAGCCTCCATACAGTGTATGCCAATTCCTATACTAAACCTCCCTCTTAAATGTATCTCTATATATCCTATTGATTCTCTTTCTCTGGAGAGCCTGACTAATACAGCCTGAGATCTCTGGTATTTAATGGTCAGAGTGAGAGTGTGAGAAGATGTGTGGCCAAAGAACAACATGGTATGTGGGTTAGAGACAGCCCTTAGATAGGGAGGAACCACTGAATATGATGTTCCCTCTCCAACACCCAAATGTCTTTACTGCTGTACCTGGGATCACATATCCAAAGAAGTGATTCTAATGTTCCCAGAGTTGCAGCTCTTCCTGGCATAGGTCCCCAGGTAAACCTTTTCAAGATTCAACTCACCCAGACATAGCCCACCCTGTATGTGTTCTCCCTGAGTATTCCTCCTCCAGGTGTACCTCTGCTAGAACACATCAGATCCACCCTCATAGGCCTGCCTCAAGCAGCCATCTATAAAGAAAGCACATTAGCCCTTGTGCGCCACTGTTAAGGATAAGCTGGGCATTCAGGATGTCAGGACATTAACTCAGAAATATTCTGTGTTTCCCTAGAGATATACAAGTTATGTGTCTATGTGTCCTGGAAGAAAAGGAAAGACCTCATTCTTCAGAATTTCTTTCTCCTTCACCCCAAATCCAACTACTCTTAGGGTCCCAAAGAAAACCCAGGGATGCTCTACTTGCAGCTAAAGCTTAGAATATTAAAGCTAAAAGAAATCCCAAAGGTTCCTGAATATAGGTGACATGTGATTCTTACCACATACCTGAAGAATTCACTCAGCCTTGGTTTGAATCCCCTGGAGATGAGAAACTTACTACCAACAAAACTATCTACTGCCCTCTCCACTCAATCCATGCGTATGTCCCCACAAGTCATTCTAAAAGTTAGTGCTCCTCATCCCAGCCTCAAACACAGGGTCACGTACCTGTGGGCACTGCAGGGTCCAGCATTGGTTTCTCCCATGTGTTAATCTGCTCCCAGGTAAACCCGTTGGTCCCCAGGGCCACGCTGTAACCACAGTTGCTGTAGTGTTCATCAAAGGAACAGCCACCTGCAGACAAAAAAGATGTGGGTAAATACCTCCTGGTGTCTGAGCTTGGATCCTTACCCCTGTCTCATCAACTCTTCATTTACAGCTTCAAATGTTAAACTCGGGAGAAGATTAAAAAAAAAAAAAAAAAAAGGGCAAGAAAATTGGATTTTTATATTTGCTTTGGTTCTCTCAGAAAGGTGCTATTTCTATTATAGCCCCCTCCCTATTTAGAAAAGTTAATAAGGCTAGATACATTGATTTCATCTTCCTTCCCAAGAAAGTAAACAGTAACATCTCATTCTGAATAGGAAAAATGAATGCCAGGGCATGCCTCTGCGATGGCTTCCTGCAACAGGGACAGACACTGGGGGCAGCAGAGAGAACACCAGCTCCAGAGTCCTCCGGGCCTGACCAGCCACACACAGCTCCACATCACGAACCTGGGCCAGCCCCGGCCAGCTGCTTCCCCGTCCGCATCTCAGCTTCCCCACCTGTGGCATGGAGGGAACGAGCCACCAGACTGAAACAGTATGAGGACTAAATGGGGGTAACACATGAAAAGTAACTGGCACAGAATAAATGCTACACATCTATCTCCTTCGCTATAAAAGCAGTTTGTGAAAAATCATGTTTCACGGCATAAAAATCAAATTTGTGGAGAATTAGACAATCGTGCACCAGGAAGACAGTAAAGTAGATGTTGATAGTGTTTAAAGCCATCTACCATTTTACAGTAAGTTCTAACAATTCAATTCTGAAAGGATTTACTGAGCATACACCATGAGCAGTAGGTCGCCTCCAGGGGACATGAACAAAGATGTGGGCTACAGAACCAAGGCTCCAAGGAGGAAATTCTGGTCTGGAGAAACAGGAGCATGACATCCCAAAGGAGGACTTATCAGGCTTTGGAGGACCCAACACATCTGTGGGACCAAGAGCAAGAGGGAGGGCATCCAGGTAAGACAGCAGGGCACAGAGGTGGTACAGGACAGCATTGTACAGCAGCCTCCTGATGGCCTCCCAGACCCGCTCTCATACCCAGTCCAGCTTTGTGACTGCCCCCCAATCTTCTTGATGTTCAGGGTCTCATCACATCACTATCTCCCTCCCTTACACACCCTGCTCCCCCATTACACATGCAAACATGGTTCTGATCCATATACAGAAGCCCTCCCTTGCTGGCCCCAGCCCAGGCCTGCAGCCTTCCCTAATATCACACCATCATCCCCACCAGCTGCCAAGGACAAAAACTCTTCTCTGCACCCCAGGCCTGGGATGTTCTCTGCTCAGTGGAGTAGAAGTCCTGTTGATAGATATAGGGAAGACCATCACAACATGGCTTAAAAAAAAGGAAAAAAAAAAAAAAAACTATGACACCAAGGCTTTCTCCACTTTCCTTTCTTGGGTGAAAGATAAATGATAACCCAGAAGCACTGACCCTTAGCACCCCAATTTGGAATGTCTCAGCTGAGCAAAGGAGGCCTTTGGACTTGAGTCAAGAGTATTAAATAACTTTGCACTAAAAAGTAACAGGAATTTGGCATGTCTTACATGAATACCTCAATTACAAAGAAATGGAGAGAGAGAGAGGGGTTAAAGAAACAATGGAAAGCAGAAACCTACAGAAGGTGACAGCCAGTAAGAAATTTCCAGTCTGGAAACTGGCTGATGCCTTGGTAGGAAATCAATCTGATTCCATTCATTCATTCTTCAATTCAACATCTGTTGAACTGAGCCGGTAATGCAGATCCAATAGAGTCCTAGGCCCTGGCTGTACAGTGGTTTACATGAGGGTCCTGCTATCACTCTTCCACAAGACAGTTTGATAGTAAACAAGTGAATGAATCACCCACATGCATTTCAGCCTTGTGCCACAAAGCTGCAGGTGAGGCGAGTGAAAGACTCCGAGCGTGGGGTCCAGGAAGCCTTCCCACACATCCTGGAAACAGTTCCCTGTCCTGTGCCATAATGCCCCTCCACTACACTGAGCTCCTCAGGGAGAGCTGGACACACATAGCAGCCACGTGTTGCTCGTAGTTCAGGGAACCGAAAAAGGCGATGACCAGAGTGTACTGACAAGGGACAACAGGCCAGGATAGGAGGCCAGGAGATGAAAGGTTAGGAGAGGGAACTTCACTCCAGATACAGTGGAGAACTCAGCTGGCCTTTGATAAGCAAGGAGGGAGGCAATCAACCAGCTTCCACTAGACAGTCATCTTCAGAAAGGCTGGGAACAGCTCTGGCACATAGTAGGGGCTTAAATATCTGTTGAGTGAATGAACTAAAAATGCCAACAGGACACCTGACACAGTCAAAGCTCTGTTCCAGTAACTTGCCCTTCCACCTAGAAAGCTCCTTCCCCACATCCCCTGACCAATTCCAAGTGATCCTCCCGAATCACTTTTTTTAATTTTTTAAAAATGTTTATTTGAGAAAGAGGGAGAAAGAATCCCAAGCATTTTCCACACTGTCAGCACAGAGACTGACCCGGGGCTAGATCCCACAAACTGAGATCATCACCTGAGCCAAAACCAAGAGTCAGATGCTTCATCAACTGCACCACCCAGGTGCCCCCTAATCAGTTCCTCTATCAACTTCCCAAACTAGAACAGAGTGTGAATGCCCCAGACATGAGAACACAATACACTACATTGGGAGAGAGAGAGAGCATGAGCAAGCACACAAGCTGGGGACGGGCAAAGAAAAGGAGAGAGAGAGAGAATCCCAAGCAGGTTCTATAATCACCAGCACAGAACCAACATGGGGCTCAAACTCACAGAACTATGAGATCATGACCTGAGCCCAAACCCAGAGACAGACTCTTATCCGACAGAGCCACCAGGAGCCCCTATATTTATGTTTTAAAAGTGATGGCAGCAATTCCATTGCTCTTAGGTGGACCAACCTCCTTTCTCTACATCACCATACCACCACCTGCCGGGAGCCCAGCCTGAGAAATGAATCGGGTCAATGCCATGGACAACAAATCCTTATCTGCTGGAATTCATAAGCAGGGGGCACCTGTAGCATCTCAAGTGTCCACTGACTTAGCATCCTAAATAGACATCAGCCTCCAGCGTGAGAGAAGGAAAGAGTGGCCAAGACCATGCTACGTGCCTGGCAAACTGTTTGGGTCTCCTCTCCTGTGCACACAAGAGCACTGTGTCTCCACAGGCCACTTGCATCTGGGGAAGACCAGAGAGTAAGCCTGAGAAATGTGTAACAAAGGGATATCTACCATTTGTGTGACTGGCCCATAAAAATTGACCTCTTATGCCTAAATGTCCATCAACTGATGAATGGATCAAGAAGATGTGGTTTATATATACAATGGACTACTACATGGCAATGAGAAAGAATGAAATCTGGCCATTCGTAGCAACATGGATGGACCTCGAGGGTGTCATGCTAAGTGAAATAAGTCAGGCAGAGAAGAACAGATACCGTATGTTTTCACTCCTAAATGTTAACAGGAGAAACTTAACAGAGGACCATGGAGGAGGGGAAGAGAGAAAGATAGTTGGGGAGAGGCAGGGAGGCAAACCATGAGAAACTCTTGAAAGCTGAGAACAAACTGAGGGCTGATGGGGGAGGTGGAGAGGGGAAGGGGGGGCAATGGGCATGGAGGAGGGCACTGGTGGGGATGAGCACTGGGTGTTATATGGAAACCAACTTGACAATAACTATAAAAGAAAAATAAATAAAATTTAAGTTTTATAAAAAAATGACCTCTTATAAGGAATCCTCCTCACCTGCCCCTGCCATGAGGGACTCAAACTACAGGTGAAAGCAAGGGCATCCCAGGGAAAAAGAGGGGTTAACTATGACCATAGCAGAACCTTTCACACCTTGACGAATGTAAGCAGCATGCTCCTTTGAGCATTTGCTCCATGCCAGGAAACACACTAGACACTGACTGCTTATTTTTTCTCATTTGCTTTCACTTAATGCTTGCAACTTGGTGAGGTAGATTTTTACCCCTTCTTCTAAGTACAAAGAAATTAATACACTGAGGAGTTAAGCAACCTTCTCAGCTCAGAGAAGGGAGTGTTAGAGCCAAGATTAATTCTGTGGTGACCTAACCACACAACCCATGCTCATTGTAATGGACCAGAGAGAGAATGTACTCCACAAAACCAAGGACCAAGCCTTTCACTTCTCAGGTTATGAGAGAGGATCAGAAAAAGGGCTTCCAAGGTGGTTGGGTCTCTCCCATTAGAAGGCACTCCCTTGTTTATTTTAGAAACAAAGTTTAACAAAGTTTTTTTTTAATGTGTTCTGTGCACCGGCACAGAATCAACAAGAATCTTTATGCTCAGTTTGCAGAGTACAGGGAAAGGCAGCTTCACAAACATACACTCAAGGTGCAACAAAGACCCCATTCAAACGAAGCTGCCTTAACCGAGCCTTGATCTACCCTCTCCCAATCCGACCACTACCACTCACAAATCCACTGTGGCTTCATCAATGTGGAGGTAGCAAATACAGCACGTGAGGCATGATGGCAAAAAACAACTGAGGGCAGGAAAGAAAGAAAAGCAGTTTCCGACATGCCTGCCTGCTGAGAGGGAGTTTGGTATTTGGCTCCGAGCTTCCAATGGCCCCTAGAAAAGGAAAATCTTTTCAGACACTGGACATTCTGTGTTCCTACAATAAAGCCAATTGCACAGGAAAATTACAGCCACTCCAGGTACTTAGCTCACCCCAGAATGTCTCCACAGGACCACTGGTAACAGAAACCCCAGACTCCTATATGAACTCTATCTGAAAAAACACCCACACAGGTATCACATGGCCAATTACATGAGACTATTTCTCATTCTCCACATAAACGGACAGCATCACCCAAAATACAATCAGGGGAAAGCTACTTATTGGGGCTCAATAGGATTCAATCTAGAGTTCTGCTCCCCACATTAATCTAGCTTGACCCAGATACAAGTGTTAAAAGCTATCTGAGAGCAAAACATACTTAGTATTTTCTTTAAGCCACCCTCCCTACATTTTCTTCCTCTCAACCAACAGATTAAGAAAGAGTGGTTACGAGCACAGGATTATACATCTGGACAGCAACCCACGCTGCCACTGAGTGCAGCCCCCCCCGCCCAGCTCACGTCTCTTCCTCGTTTCTGGGCCTTTGTTTTGTGGTGTACGTGACAGATCACTAAGAAGCCCTGCAGGGATAGAGGGTAAGGATTCCAGAGACGCACAAAGAACCAGGAACTCTCAAAAGCCACCAAGATGCAGAACCCTGCTGCCAGCCAGGGACTGGCAACTGAGAGCCACCAAGGGGAGGAGAAGAAAGGACAGAGCCCCTGGACCCATAGCATGAAATACTCAAACCAGTGATAATCCTGAGTCTCACTGCTGTTCCTCTTATGATCTCAAAAAATTATGTTTACTTTCCTGATGCAATTCCTTAGGTCCCTAATACCTGACAGAAAAGGCTCCCAACCACCTCTGCAGGTGTTTGTGGCAGGCAACTTAGGAAAGACTAATGACTGGAGAGATTACTGAAAGACTCTCATTTGGAAGCACCCCAATTCAGTTTTAAACAGGCAGACCCATTTAACTGATGTCAAACTGACCACGATCATTACGGGGGGAAACAAAAACCCACCCCAGGAATGGGGATCAGCACACATGTCCAGAGCACAAAGTCCTGATTTGGAGAAGACCCAATAACTAGGGGAGAACAGGGCAGTACATTTGCAGGCCAAGGACACAGCCCTACCTCCCTGCATCCGGATGGAGGAGGTATTTCCCTGGACAGGTGGAGGTCAAAATGTGCCACAGGCCCCAGATGCTCTGACGTGAGTCAAGCATAAAAAGTCAACAGAGAAATGGAAAACTGTAGCAAGGAAATTGGATTCTGGAAATCCATTTGGGTTTGGTAATGTATAACATATCAGCATCTGTAAGGGAAGTCAAAATAGTGCAGGATACATACTTTAGGATACATTAAAGCATAAATAAAGTTTATAGTGCCAATCAGAGTTTTTTTTTAAACATGAGCTCTTCTTTTGAAAATGAGAAAGGAATAGAATTCAATAAAAATATAAATGTGTCTGCCTCTGCATTTCTCAGATATGAATCCCGTATTTTCTTCAACAGAATTAAGTTCAGAAGAGGAATTAAACATTTCCTGAGCTTCTGGTATATGCTAGGCACTGCACTTGAGCTGTGTAAGTATGTATTTATAGATGTGTGCATACAAATGGAAGTCCAATTACCCCCACTAAGACAGGGGATGACAAACTTTCTCTGTAAAGGGCCCGACGCTAAAAATTTTCAACTTTGTAGGCATCTAGTCTCTGCCACAACCACTCAACTCTGCCACTAATGTAAAAGCAGCTGTAGACAATACAGAAACAAATGGATGTGGCTGGCTGTGTTCCAATAAAACTTTATTCACAGAAGCAGGTGATGGGCCAGATCTTAACCAAGGGGCTGCAGTCTGACACCCCCTCCTCTAAGAAAGAAGCATTGCTTTCCCCATTTCACACATGAAAACTTGTCCTCGGAGTTACTAAGGGATGTGCCCAGCTAGAATCTCAGAGAGGAAGAATGACCTCGCATAAAGCAGCAACAATACTAACATCTCCTTTTATTGACCACTAAACGTGTAACCATCTAGGAATTGCCATTTTGATTGTACCCATTCTACAGAGAAGTTAACTAACCTGCATGAACTAATAGAGTCAAGATGTTAGTCTCACGTTGTAATGGTACCAAAGCCCAAGTACTTTCCATTGCTCTAATGCTGCCCCTCTTAGAACATGATGTACGTTCACAGAACGCAAGTTTCACCCTGATGCTTCCAGGGGGGAAAGAAAAGTTATGCCTATAACATCCAGTGGTGGAACTAGTGAAGAGAGAAAACTGGAAAAAACATCCAAAAAAAGCAGAAATTCGCCCTCCCTTGCTCTGCAGGGCTGGTACCACTTCCAGCCGAGCTCTTAACTTTGAATGATGAACGCGAGCACGATCAATCACAGTGAGGTGCCCTGAGGAGGAGGACACTGAAACACCCCACACCATGACAAGAACACAGCTAAAATACAAATATGCCCCTCAGGGTGCTCTGTGGGTACATCCAGCACTGGGTACCTGGGAAAGGGGGACAGGAATCCACAGGACTGTACCCCTGACTCCAAGCCACAGAGCTCCATGAAAGCAGGCACATGCCACATACCCCATTACTCAGCACCTAGTCCATAGTCTGTGTTTCACTTGATTGTTCAATGAATGGATGAATGCATTTAAAATGGACCCCACTCACGCAGAGGAGCCAGGCTGAGACCCCAAAGGGAGCTCTGGTCTATCTTCCACTGGCTTCCCTCAGGGGTCAGGATAAACCCAGTGTAAGCCCTGGAGCAGAGAAGAGATCTGGGGCTCAGCCTTAGGCCAGACCCTTTAAGAGCACTTACCTTGGCCCTGCAAAGGCACAGTACAGAGGGCAAGTCTGAATCCGGAGAATGAAGACAAGTCAAAGCCACCAAACGAAGGAAAAAGGTGAGACATGTGGATGCCAAGGAACCATCAGAGGGGACGTGAGAGTACTGGCAGCAGACCCAAAAAAAAAGAGCAGCCTGCTCAGAGTTAAACTATGAACAGGGTTTGAGCAGGGGTGGTGGGCACAATGCCAGCAGAGCCAGGTAATCATGGTGCAAGGTCAAAGAGATGTAGACACAAGGCTACTGGGCAGACACAAATCCCAAGTCGATGTGAGTGGTAATGACAACCAACACTCCATCAGGTGCTGGACTACATAGGCCAAGCACTACTCTTAATGGTTCACCAACATTAGCTCATTTAATTACTCCAAGCATCCCATGAGATACATATAATTATCCCCCATCATATGGATAAGGAAACTGAGGCATAAAAAGATTTAAAAACTAGCCTGAGATCACAGAAATCACAAGAGGCAAAGGGAGGCCTTGAACCTCAACTAGCTCAGTCTACATTCTTACTAATTATACCAGGTTGTCATGACAATGAACTTGGAAGGCAACCTTGATCTTGAAAGGAAGTTCGGGTTGAGGGAAATGGTTGGCGGTACAGCTCTTCTCCAGTCCCTGTGAGAAGAGCATTGAGCCAGACTGCATGGCTTTTCCCAAACCCTTGCCTTGGTTCAAGATGCCTCTCTGCAAGTCTTGGAAGTCAAGGTATGGATTACAGAATGCTTTTTAACTCACAGTAGAGGCCACAGTGTGTAGGGAAGAAGAAATGGAGGTGGGATCTCAGACAAGAAGGTGTATGGAGTGGGGGTTCAGGCCTCACACAGTCATCCGTGATATATGGGAAGATCACACTTAGGAGTTACTCAGACAGACTCAAGGTGTGGCAGCACTAAGTGCTTAGGGGCACAGGAAAGGACAATGTGGTATGAGTACTTTTTATTATTCTTTTAACTCAGCATTTGGCAAACTTTCCATAAAAAGCCAGATAATAAATATTTCCACTTTGCTGTTTTATTGGTTTTCATAGCCTTGCAACAGATTAACACAATTTAGGGGCTTAAAACAGCACCCATCTATTATCTCACAGTTTCTTCAGGTCAGGAGTCTAGACAAGGCTGGGTTGGCTTCTCTGCTCAGAGTCTCACAAGGCTGAAATCAAGGTGTCAGAAAATTTTCTTTTCTGCTTTCCCAAATCCTGTTGGAAGCTCGTGTGGTATTACCTGGTTATAGGACTGAGGTCAGCCGTCCTCTGGCTGGCTGTCATCCACAGGCTACTTTCAGCCCCCAGTCCCTAGCCTTGTGGCCCCTCCCCATAAGCCCTCTCATGCCCCAAATCTCCTTCTCTGGGTAGGGCAGGGCTCCTCCGATTCAGTTAGGCTCATCCAAGACCCTCTCCTTCTTGATTAACTAAAGTCAAGTGATTTGGGACCTTAATTACATCTGAAAATTTTCCTCACTTTTCTCACTAATGTGACCTAACTATGGAGGTAAAGTCCATCCTACTCAGTAGTCCCACCCCAGGGATGGGGATTACACAGGGTATGCATGCCACAGGCCAGGGATCTTGGAAACTATCCTAGAATTTTGCCCACTTCAGTGGGCCACCAAGTCTTGGTCAGAACAATGCAGCACCACAACACCGAAGCAACCATAAACAGGCACCTGCGTGGCTCAGTCAGTTAAGCGTCCAACTCTCGACTTCAGCTCAGGTCACAATCTCACAGTCCACAGGATTGAGCACCACTGACAGAGCAGAGACTGCTTGCTTGGAATTCTCTCTCCCCAGCGTTCTGACCCTCTCACATTCACTCTCAACAAAACAAAAAAATTTAAACACAAATGTTAAAAAAAAAAAAAAAAAGCAGCCATAAACACAAAAAGAATGAGCAGGGTTGTATTCAATAAAAAAAAAAAAAAAATATTTACTCACATTGCACTTTGAATTGCATATGATTTTCAGATGTCACAAAATAATATTATTCTTTTGGTTTGTCTAACCATTTAAGAATGTAAAAACCGAGTGCCTGGGTGGCTCAGTCGGTTAAGCATCTGATGTCAGCTCAGGTTATGATCTCATGGTTCATGGGTTCGAGCCCTGCATCAGGCTCTGTGCTGACAGCTTACAGCCTGAAGATTCTTCTCTCTCTGTCCCTCCCCTGCTCATACACTCTCTCTCAAAAATAAATAAGCATTAAAAATTTTTTAAATGAACGTAAAAACCATTCTTCACTGGTGGGCCGTGTGAAAACCAGTGAAGGTCTAGAATTGGTCTGTAGGCTATATACCATGCTGACACTTGCTTTAACATCACAAAAATTTCTAATTTTAACACAGCCACAGAAAAGGGCCACATTTCACCATTTGAGTGTTATCAATGTCTATTGGATAACATGTGCTTTTAACTCTTCTTCCCCAATTTCCAGCTGCATGATGTTTTTTCCTTCCTCTAGGGAGAAAATGTCTCCCACTGTCTTCTAAAGTAGGCTAAGGGCTAACAGAAGCTCAACAACTGTCTATAATTAAATAAGCATCCCCCCCATCACAGCATTTGTACTTTATGGGTAAAAATTAGCACACACCCTCAATTCACAGATGAAGAAAACAAGGCCAGAGCACATGACATTCTCAATGCCACACAGTCAATTGGCAGGGCTGAGACTCAAATCAAGGACTCCCTCCTTACAAGTTCTGAGAACAAGGGCAAGCTCCAGCATAGATCCAACTACAAAGCTTGTGGGGTTCAACCTAAAACTAAAATACAGAGCCTCTCACTTAGAAATTAAGAATTTCAAGATGGCCGTGACAGAGCCCAAGAGGCATGGGGCAAGGACTAGCCTCCACATGACTGCTCAGGTCACACACTCACCCCCGAAGCCGGCTCTGCTCTGCAGATCCCCACATTCTAACAATAAAATACCCAACCCCCAAGCCATCGAGATCCCACACTCGTGCTGCCAGATCCTTTAAAGGCAGGGCAATATATAAGTGGGGCTTCTAACTGTGAGCAGCCTATAGTGGGTAAGCAAGCCTTGCCCCCAGAATGAATGTAAACCAGCCTTGCATAAATTGAATTCCTTTTTTGAATACCTAATTGAATTTTCAGAGGTGTGTGCCAGGGGGGTGTTTAAATAAGTGCACAAATATGATAAGAAGGCCTTCATACCATTATATCTAATTCAGTAAGCAAAAATAATGGCAGGGCACGTTCCAATTAGTGTTTGATTTATTTGCTTTAATAAATCCAATTAGTAGAATGTTTTATAAAGTCATCCAATGTCAAACACTCACGGACTCAACAGATAGAAACAATACTCCTAATAGAAAATAAATGTTTTAAAGCTTTTTGAACAGTGAATTTATTATAAATAAGATGGTGTCTCTCTGATGGCTTGAGCATTCCCCAAGGACCAGAGGAAGTGTCTGATCTGCTCATTTGGTTCTTTCTCCCACAGACTCCATGAAGCAACTCAGGTTAATTCAGTCCATTATAATAAATCCAGGAATGAAAACAACAAAGGTGGAAGTTAGCAAAGGGACTTCAAGGGAGAATAATGAACTTGCTGCTGGGTCTTCTAGACCAGAGACGTGTTCAGACTTCCAAGGCAGCTCAGGAGAGCAGGAAAAGAGAGGACTAACAGAAACAGTGGTGAACCTGAGTCAGCCCTCCCATGCACTTTACAGGGGGAAAAGCTGGAGCCTGCAAACTAGAGAGCCCAATATGTAAAGGCATGCCCACTTTGGGCAGGAGATAATTTTCTTTGTCCAGTGAGACATACGTAGGTATGGGTTAAAAGCATGAACTCTGGAACCAGCATCCTAGCTCCACTATTTTTGGGGGGAAAGTAGCTTTGTGACGTTGGCCAAGTTATTTCATTTCTATGTGCCTCAATTCCCCTATCTGTAAAAAAAAAAAAAAAAGAGAAAAAAAGAGAAAAAAAAAAAAGGTGAGGATGGTAACAGTGTCCATCTCTTAGGGTTGTTACGAGGATTGGGTCAATTCAGTATTTATCAACCAAGACTTGCAACAGTGTCTGGCACACAGGTGCCAAGTAAGTATTAAGTTAATGTTTAATCCCAATGTATGAATTAGAAATGGGGAAGATAGTTACCTTATAGGTTACACTCAGGTTGCACGATCTCATAAACAAACAGTACTTTAGAGAAACTATCTGAAACGGCCCATGGTATCCTATACGGATCAGCAGTACCTACTGTGATATGCTATTGATCTGTGCTGTCAGTCCCAGATTCATTCTCTACTTACTGCTGTATAACCCTGCGCGAATCCCCTAACCTCTCAGGTCAGGGATTCTTCCCATGTAATAGAAGGCAATAAATTAAACTCTCTTAAATGACACTTGAATTTCTTATACCCTATGAAACGGTGACTGCTCTACCATGTTTAGCTGGCTCCATTTGCTGGGATACAGGACTGTCAGGCATCCCCCGGAAACAGAAGACTGTTAAAAACCAGCTTCTCTGAGTGGTCTTCGATGGCCCTCAGTCTGGTACATGTGTGTGGTACAAGAGAACACAGCAGTGAATGTGGCACGTACATTTCTGTCTTCTCATGCGCCCCCACCTTCCTGGGCACCAGGTTACAAGCAGACCCGAGAAAGCATTCAGGAGAGGAGACATTTCTGCCCCAGGCAAGGTCACAGCAATACTGCAATGCACTGTGTCGGGGAGGAAAGAGAGCAAAGGAGAAGGCCATGTTTGGGGTCAGCCTTCAGCTGCAACCTGCCAAGGAGAGGTTGGGGGAGCAGGGGCGAGAGCAGTCACCTTCAGTTCAAAGTGAAAATGGCTCAAGTAGGAGTCCACACCAGCCTGAAAAGCAGCCCCACCCAACTCAGCAAGTCTTCCTCCCCTGCCCCGCCACCCTAGGAGAGAGGACATGGATCATCTGGCCTCGCTCCTAATTTTACAGGCTGGGGAACAGGCATGAAAAGTACAAGGATGCAGAGAGGGGTGCAGAGCTGGGATGGAACCCCGCTCTCCTGGCCCGGGGCCAAAGTTCTGCCTACTCAGAAACCAGAATAGCATCTTTCATCTTTTCTCACACAACTGCGATGTCTTTTTCATGTTCATTTCTGTGGGAGCGGGGAAAGAAAGAGATGGCCACAGGTCATACCCTGTGTCTGGGCAACTTTTTTATCTGTCAGGAAAAGGTGAATAAGGGTTTCCGCTGCACAGAAGCATGGGCTTAGAGGGCTTTCGGCAGGCTCTGTGCCATCTTCTGACTGCCTCTGAAACCCAAGCCAAGCTTTCAGGGGCCTCGGGGTCTTTGTACTTCCTCCTCCCCTGCCCGAAATGCTTTCGCCATTGGTGCTTCATGTGGCTTCACATGACTGACTCGGGCAACTCGCACATCACAATGCCCCCTCTGTGAACATTCCAGGGGGAAACAGCCCCCTCCTGTCTCCAGTTCTTGTCTACTATACCACCTTGTGCATGTGCAATGGGATTGCGGTTCGCCCCTTAGAAACTCTGAAATTATTTGCTCATTCCCTTATGCATTTTCTGTCTTCCCACTATCTATAGTCCACTAGGGCGGGCAGCACGTGCCCATTTCATTTGCCACTGTATCTTCAGGACTGTTCAAACAGCCCAGCACTCTGATGCTTAAGCATTTGAGTGAATACTAGATGAATAAATGAATGAAGTAAGCAGAGTACGGTAAAGTCTCGGGATTTTATGACTCAGCTTCAGAAGATGGTTTGTAGTTCAGTTCTGGAACTTTCTTTGTGACCTTGGGTAACTCGGAAGAAATCAATGAGCTTCCATTTCCCCGTATGTAAAGCAGCAACAATAATGACACTGGCTAACACTATTTACCACAGGCTCTGCACTGCACTAAGGCATTTCCACAAGTATCTCACTGAATCCCCAAAGGGCCCCCTGGTAGTATGATAACTACCCACACTTCACCTGTGATAAAACTGAGAGCCAGTTACATACCTTGCCCAAATCTTCTAAGTAGGAAATGACAGGCCAGGAATTCAGAGCAAGGCAGTCCTACCTCAAACACCACATTCTTAGCCCCTGGGTCATACCAGCCAAGTGACCACTAACTTTGTTATCACTATGGAAATACCTGGCTTTCTAAAGATCTCTTCTGCAAGAGAATTAAATTATATTTAACATATAATTTTTTCAGCAGGGTGGGGTGGGGGCGAGGGGGAGAAGCAGCCACACTTGCTGAGTCTCAGTAGACAAGCCTCACCCAGTAAAGTCAGTTTTCTGAGTCTCCACTCACTGTCACATGGGGCTCTCTTGGGGACTCTGGGGCTTCCTTTGACCTCACTCCAGACCTCAGATCCATTAGTGACCTGGCTTACAGATCATCAGGACAGACCACAGCCAGGTGTTCCCACTGGCCCAGAGAGGAACACACCTTGTAATATTCACTTCTGACACACCAGGAATGCCTGAAATGACCATCTGCAGGTCATTTAAAACTTTCCAGGGCTTTAAATTTTTTCCATTTTAGCCACACACACACACAAAAAAATCAGCCTTCTGTGCCCACTCTCTAACTCTAAATAATGAAGTTCCAGGCACTTTACAAGCAGGACTTTATTTTCCCTTAAAACACCCCTGTGAGTTGCTCTTTGGGATTTGGCATACCCATCTTGCAAAGTAGGAATCCGAGGCTCAGAGAGATTAAGTAACTTCCTCAAGGCTACACAGCTGGTAAAGGGCAGAATAAGGAATAGAAGCACTTTCAATGTGACCCCATAGCACAAGCCTTCTCAACTATATAATAGTGTCTCTTGCGTGGAAAAAAACCACTAAATACATCCAGGTGGCAACTCTTCCTCTTCCTTATTATCCTCTATGACTTAATTCAGCCCATGCTTGATTGTCATTCATTAATCCTATACCAAGTATCTACTGTGTCCCAGACACCATTCTAGGACCAAAGATAGAACAGGGATTCACAAGTTGCCCCTCCTTCACAGAGTTCACGTTCAATGAAATCATGGGGAGAAATAATGCAGGTAGGTACCCACCTTAGTTTATTCACATATCATAATGCCTTGAATGTGACAGGCCCTCAATAAACATATCCATAAGGTACAGAGAGAAACTGATCCTCACTGAGCAGCTATTCTTTGCTGAGCATCAGGCCAGTCATCCCACACAATCTCACTTAATCATAACAACCATCCTATGATCCAAGAATTACTCATTCTCATCGTAAAGATGAAGAAACTGAGAATCCATTAAGAATCCAGTCCAAGTTCCCTACATGTGTGAATTCTGACTCTGCTTCCTTTCCCAAAAAGCCATGCATACAAAAGCCTCGGAAATGTTTAGGGCTGGCTGGCAGATATTGGCTTATGTACTCAGTTTATTTAAGTGTATTAACATTTAATTACATAAGAGTGAAAACGAGGGTTCCATAGAGTCAATTAAACTCTGTAATAGCATCCAGCGTTATATAAATCACCAAACTGGTCATTTTGTAGATAAAATATTTATTGAAGCCTGAGTGTTATCGTAAGTATAGACGATATAGGGAGCTCCCTCAAAACAGCTCAGCTTTGGCAAATATGCCTGCGGTTGCCAGCACGGCTGCATCTACCACAGTGTGTTAAACGTGCATTAAATGTGGAATGGTTTTAGCGACAGAGCACAAAGAGCTAAAGCTCAAACTACCTTTAAGGCATGAGTAGGTCCCCAAGCAGTGGTGGATTCAGAGTGTGTTGGGGCCTGAGGGCCAGGGATCGTGCCGTGGGTAACAGCAGTTAGAGCTGCAACGGCAGGTCACCCTGTTAAATCACTAAGCCTGAAGGATCTCTCTCAAACGTTGACACTTTAATTCCCTGGAGACATCAATCTCCCCAAGAAACAGGCATCCACAAATGGGAAGCAGGCACTCTCCTAGTAATCAAGCAAGAGGTGGTCTTTGATGACCATTTCCCAAGGAGATAGCAGGGCAGTGACAAAGATTCCTGAGCACAAGAAACAAAACAAAACAAAAAACAAACTCCAGTACCTCAAAGCTCTCTCACCTCTGCTTCTCCAAAGCCTGAGAGTTTATATGGCCAGAACATGATAAACACTTTTCTCATCTTTGGATCAGGCACTTGGCAACTTCCAGCTCCATGGACATTTTTTTAAAATCTGTAAATGCTCAACGCAGATGATCCTATGAGCGTTCAGGTTGACACAGATCTGGCTAGTAGCCCCTGATGGCCTCCCTCAGAACCTCACTGCAATACAGTATGAAAACACTGGAAAAAGTGAAAACTTCCAGGGGAACTGAAAACAAGCGCTCACAATAAAAGGATCACATGCCATCTGGAGGACACTGAAATGGATTTAGCAACGTAAATAGCAGATCACCCTTATGACAATCTGGGCAGAGGTGAAGGGATAGAGGAGATGAACCTCATGTACCTGGAAAGAAGTAGGTAGACCATGTGTTCCTCCCACACTGCCAACCCCCAAATCACAAATACACTCGATCTGCCAGGTAGAAAAGGGTGTCCCTGGCCCCCTACTTGACTAAGACCTATTTTAGACACTCGGCAGTTTCTCTTCCTTGCTGTCTCCTATCTGCAGTCAGAAAATAAAATCTTCAGGGGAAAAAAAATAATGATGAGCAAATAAAAAAAAAACATACACAGGAAAAAGCAACAGAAATCATTGTGAAAACTTAAAGAGTAGACCTCTAAACAAGAACAGAAAACCATAGAGATCAAGATAATGAAAAGACAACAGGACTGAATGACAGATCTGTGGGTTACGAAAGGATTTCAGGCAAAGCAAAAATGCAAAAAGCAGAATAGAAACCAGCATTAGTGAGAAATATGGTGGCATAAATGTGAATTTTTTTAATCCCTGGGGATCTTAACACCAACTGCAATGAACTAAAGGATGCAAAAGTAGCAAAGAAACAGTAAACATGGAGGCTACAGTCCTACGGTTTTTTCTCACCACCTTAGAGGATGGGAGACAACATGGACTCACCCAAAATGCCAAACATTTACGTACCACAGAACTCATTCTTGAGAAGATGGCCTTGCGTGAGAAGAAGTGGCTGAAATTCCAGAAAACCCAGGACTATCTGCCAGGAGAATATCAGGGGCTGTGGAAAAGATTCAGGACACCTGACCTGAACACCTGCTGCCCACCCCCACCCCCCTGCATCAACAGCATCCAAGGCCTCAATCGTGTTTGGTTTCTCCCCTTCAACCTGTTCTCCCCAGAGGCCCTGGGACCCTGTCTTGCCTGGGAGAGCCCAAAAATTGAACTGGTAAGAGCTGGGGGCAGAATAAAAGCAATGAGAAATGGCAAAACAATTTTCCAGGTGAGGACCAACAGCAGCCACTGTAGTAAAGCAATTATGAGAACTGCCCAACTTTTCCCCATCTGCAGCCAGGTGAGAGAAGTTCCCTTCTACCACTAGCACGCACAGAAACACTTCCCAGAGGCACCGCTACTTAAAACGAGTTGGCACTGGAGCTAGTGGCAGAGAACCCTCCCACATCCTCTAGAGCACTGGCCATTAGCAGCTGCAACTCCACTAACAGAGAGAAGCAAGGATGATAAGCATCTTGGACCCCAGCCCATGACCATGTGACCCTGGAGAAGCCAGTTAATCTCCTGGGTTTCAATTATCCTCATCTGTAAAAAGATAACACTATACATATACTTGTGTATATATGTATACAGTATATACGTACACCTGTGTGTATATAAATACTGCACATGTATACATGTGTATGTGCACTATAAATACTATATATGAAATATACCACATTAACCCAAACTACATTTCAACTTCCACTTGTCTAGATCCCTAAAATGTCTCTGACTACTCCCAAAGCCCCACCTCCAACCCCCAGAAGGAAAGTATGATGAAAGAGAAGTTGGAGAGAATCCTATACCTGAATTGCTAAGACCCGGAGGCAGGGTGAAAAAGCAAAGAAAAATGACAAAACAATTTTAAAACACTCTCATTAAAACCTTTTTTACTATCTTACTTTTGGTAATTTGATAATATATATATGACTATCTGAACCTGTTGCCAGGGCCTTGGAAAGGTATCGGGACAGTAAGAGACCTTCCTGGCTTCCCAGGTGGAGGGCCCTAAAACTCGCTCCCAGGAGCCATTAAGGGGGCGTGGCACAGTGCCTGGCACCAGAGGCCATCAATATCTTTTCGTGCGGCAGTGCCACATTGCAGATGGAGGCATGTGAGACGTGTCCAGCATTTACAAACCTCTACCGCACCTGCATGGCTACACATCTCACCTTCCAAACAGCCGACCTCAGGCAGGAGATGTGGAGTGCCCTGGGGGGATAAGATCTGTGTCATTCACCAACACTGTTACTTTCATATGTTTTTGGATTTTTACCCTGGGGAGTCAAACATTCAACAACTAGGCTAGAACACATTGCTATTGTCCATGGCTCTGGCTAAACACCGTAATTCAGACATTTGTCTTGTTGCTAAAAGATGCTGAAGCCAACGGGTATTGCAGATTCTTGTTGATTTTCCCAATCCTTTCCCTTTCTTGTCTCTCTTGCAGCTCCCTGCACGCCTCGATCACACCTTTGCACCTTTCAGCAGATACTGATACGGTAAAGCTGGTTACCGTATCCCTTCAATCCCTGTAGGTCGTTTGGTTGAAGTGATTTCTCCCAAGTAGCCACAGGCCACATCGAATGACATGCCCCAGACCACGGAGTCCTGCTGCACACCTACAAGTCTGAAACAGACTGGATTCAGATTTCACTAAAATTACCCTTCATTTCGACCCAAGAGCTTTTACACAGATTTCTCTCTGCAGCTTCTCCACAGTCCTGGGAGGCTCCCTCAAGGCAAACCTAAAGAAACGGAGCCATGCCCTAGTCAGCAACACCTGCACACCAAGAATTCATAGGGAGGGAGGTATGTATTCCACGGTAGAATTAGTGGCAATTTTCATATTCTCCTATATCGTTTCCTATTCAGGAAATAATAAATGTTACAAGATAAGATAGGCAAAGTCTGTTGGCTTCCTTACTGAAAACAGACTACAGAAATGATGTTGACAGTGAGTGGGCTTAAAGGAGCCTCATTCCATCTACTCTCCAGGGAGTCTACAACTTGCTCCCAGATCAAACCCAACCAATCACTGAGACCAACATGCTGAGTGTCCACACTGCTTTGAGCCCCTGGAAAACTCCCTTGGTACCACAAGAGCATCCTAATTATGAAGCCACCACACAAAATAAATGAAAATTTATTAAGGTGGAGGGGATTATAGAACACAAAGTCTTCTTTGAAATTAATCACAGAACATTTTCTTAAATCATGGTAACCCCTCCAAAAAAAAATCTAGCATATTCATCTTACACACTTTGTGAACCTTGGTGTATATACACACAGGACCTCACAGAATTTCTTAGGGGAATTAGAGAAAAACATATAGAGCCTAGAAAAAAGTCTGGCACACTTTAAGAGCTAAATATATATTAGCTATTTCTTATTAGGAGTAGAGTGCCTATAAAATGTATTCATATTTTAACAACACACATTTTGACAAGTGACAGCTTTTGATTGCTATTAACTAGGGACTCTTCTGTTTACCCTTAAGTCACATATATTCAAACTTCCTTCTGGCACCAGTGCATTTGACAACATGGCGTTTTTTGGTGTCCCTTACATCTGAAAGGTTTATAGGAGAATTGCAAAAACACATTTTTACTGCAAATAATTTGAAAAAAGAACACAACATCCTCTAAACTTACCTCTCCAAGAATCACTACTGTTATCATCTGTGGATTTTGAAATTTTTTCCCACTGATATATACATTTATTTTCTAAAAAATAAAATCAGAACCAAAGCCAACATAAAGCTTTGCAACCTTTTATTTTTTTAATATTTACTTTGAGAGAATGAGCTCACAAGCAGGGGAGGGGGAGGGGGAGTGGAAGCGGGAGGGAGAGAGAGAGGGGGGGAGAATATGAGAAAATCCCAAGCAGTCTCTGCACTGTCAGTACAGAGCCCCACATAGTGGGTTTGATCTCACCAACTGTTAGACCTGCACTGAAACCAAGAGTTGGACACTTAACCAAGCTCTCAGGTGCCCCTGCAACCTGCTTTTAAAGTGCATTACTGGGACACATGGGTGGCTCAATCGGTTAAGCATTGACCCTTGGTTTTGGCTCATGTCATGATTCTCACAGTGCATGAGTTCAAACCCCACATCAGGCTGTGCGCTGACAGTGGGGAACCTATTGGGATTTCTCTCTCCCTCTCTCTCTGCCCCTCCCTTGATCGCCTTCTGTCTCTCTCAAAAAATGTAAAAATTAAAAAAATAAAGTTCATTACTACATCAGGAATACTTTTCATGAAAAGTTTTTTAAAATCTAATTTTAATGGTTGCTATCCTGCATGCCCATAGTTTACTCAGCTAAGTCCCTTTTTCTTATTTTTCTTGTTTCCTTAATTTACTATTCATAATGCAAGGAGATAAACTTTAGGACATCTCCACATTTATTTCCTTAGGAAATTTTTTCAGAAAGTTGAATTTCTGGGGATCAAAAGGCATTCATAATTTTATGTAATCAAATCGCCTTCCAAAACAGCTGCTCCATTAATACTGCTATCTGCAATGTGTACAACTGCTCATTTCCTCTGCATCCTCACTACGAAGTATTGCTGGTTTTTAATCTTAGTCAATTTAACTGGTGAAACACAGAGACCTATTGTTTTAAGTTGAACTTACTGAACTAAGTGAGGTTGTATGATTTTCATAAGTGCAACTGGCCACTGGCATTTCATTTGTAAACTGCCTGTTCATATACTTCACTCATTTTATGATTGAGCTGTTTATCCATTTTAACCTATAAGCACTCTTACTATAATAAAGACCAACTCATTTTCTCTATTCTTAGTTAGAGACATTTCTCTAGTTTCTTTTAACCACTCAATCATTTCTGACATATGGACAGAGCTGAGTATAAAGTAAATTCTGTAATTCATCCCCCATTCTGGCAGAATTGCCCACAGAGAATATGTGATACTCTGATACTTGATACTGCACAAAAAATACCTGTATCAGCTTTTGATTCCCTTGTTAAATTATGAATATATTTAAATCTTTAATTCATCCAGAAATAATTTTAATGTATAATGTGGCATTTGAATCTAACTCTACTTTACTTTTTAAAGTATTTTCATTATTGTTCCAACACCAATGAATAATCCACCAACTCCTTAATATCCACCATATATTAAATACTTACATATACATAAGTCTATTTCTGAGTTTCTAGCTGTTTCATTGATCTATGTGTCTAAATGTATCAGTACCAACATACTTTAATTATTATGGATCTGAGCATGGCATAATTAGTGGTAATGCTAGAGATTAGTTCAGGAAATAGACTGAGTTTAAATTACTATCCTAGCTCTTACTAGTTAGATGGCCAAACAAAGTTTGTTAATTTGGTACTTTAGTTTCTTTATCAATAAAACATCAGTTGATTATCATTTTTTTTCCTATGGGGCCCCTGGGTGGCTAAGTCAGTTAAGCATCCAACTCTTGATTTCAGCTCAAGTCTTGAACTCAGGGTTGTGAGTTCAAGCCCCACGTTAGGCTCCATGCATGAAGCCTACTTAAAAAAAAAAAAAATCATCTCTTCCTCATAACATTGTTGTGAAAATTAAGTTCATGGGTATGAATACTTTGAACAATGCCTGACATATAGGGAGCACTCAATGGTAGCCATTGCATAGTGTCCTAGGACTATTACAAGAAAATGCCACAAATCAGGTGACCTAAACAATGTACTGCCTCACAGTTCTGGAAGCCAGAAATCTGAAACCAGCATGTTGGTAGGTGGGGCTAGTTCCTTCTGAGGGCTGTGACAGAGAACCTGTTCCATGAATCTCTCCAACTGCTGGTGGTTTGGTGGAAATCATTGGTGTGCCTTGGCTTACAAATGTATCAGTCCAATCTCTGTTATCATGTTCGCATGTCATTCTCCCTGTGTCTTTCTACGTGGTCTTCTCTCTGTATGTGTCTTAGTATCTGAATTTGCCCCTGTTATAAGGACACCAGTCTTAATGCACTAGGGCCCACCCTAATGACCTCATCTTCACTTGGTTCAATCTTCAAAGACCCTATCTCCAAATAAGGAAATACTCTGAGGTACTGAGGGTTAAGGACTTCAACACCTATCCTTTTGGAAAACAATTCAACATGTAATCACCATTATTTATTATACCTTGATGATGGTAGCATTAAACAATTTAGTCTTAATATCAGTTTTGACATCAATGCTCCTAAATTTTCATAGCAAATTATATTAGCTTTAAATTTAGAAATTTTCATTGTTGTTTAGTATTACAAGGGTTCTTCTCTCAATTTCTAGGTGACCAAAGCATTTCATGTGTTGGGTTGCTTGTTAACTTTTAAACCAAAATAAGTGCTGGATTTTATTAAAAGCCTTTTTGAGACTATTGAACTAATCCTTTGATTTGTTGATGTGACAAATATTACTTAATTTCCTAATGCTGCATTTTCCCTACATTTCCAGGGTAAATTCTGTTGTATGGTGCTGTGTTATTCCTTTAACTTATTACTGGATTTGCAAGTTTTTGTTTCATTTTGGTAGCTGCATCCATCTTCATTTGTGAAAATGCCCTATATACTCTCCCTTGGCAAATTTCACAACCAGGATTGTTTTTGCTTTCTTGGGAAAAGAGTTTTGCCGATCAACCCTAGGTGAACATCTTCAATCTAATACCATTACTGAATCAACTAGAAACTACTCTGTGAGGCAGAAAGATGGCATCTTTTCTACTTACTAGCCTAGTACAACTAGCAAAGATACTTTGCTGCATCAATTCATTTCAAGAAAGACAGGGTGTTTAGCTACCTGTGCTCCAATACCCATCCACCTCAGAAGCCTGGCCCATTGCACACATTTGGAATCACCCATAGAGGCAATGCCAGTTGTTTCCATAAGTCCTTGGATTCTTAGAACCCAGTTCAAAAATCAAATATGGAAGGCTACATAACAATAAAAAACCAACTACTAACACCAACAAAAATCAAATGCTTTATATTAACTGAAAGAAGCTAGGTTCATAAAGGTACGTGATACATGATTCCACCTACCTGACCTGGAAAAATCACAACTATAGGAAGAGCAAACAGATCAGTGGATACCAAGAATTGAGGGTGAGGGAAGGGTTTGACATAACAGGAAGCATGAATGGATTTGGCAACAGTGAAAAAATGTATTAAAAATACCTGAGAAGTAAGTGGAAGCCAGATGATGAAGGTTCATTATGTTATTCTGTGTACTTCTCTGGTACATGTTTAAGGTCTTAGAAAACATACAGTTAAAAAAAACAAACATGGGGTGCCTGAGTGGTTGTCAGTTAATCGTCTGATTTCAGCTCAGGTCAGGATCTCAGTTTGTGAGTTCAAGTCCCACATCAGGCTTTGTGCTGACAGCTTGGAGGCTGGAGCCTGCTTTGGATTCTGTGTCTCCCTCTCTCTCTCTCACTCTGCCCTGTGTCTCTGTCTCACAAAAATAAAAAATAAACAAACAACACATAGCGTCGAATTTGTGTGAAGTTAGGGCCCAGAAATCAAGCTTGGGCAACCGTTTCCTACCCTCTCTAAATGGCCTAGTTCATGAAAACGGAGGCATCCCAAACTGTGGCTCCTTCAAGTGAAATGGCTGTGCTAATGTGTTTGTTAATGTCTTGTGGTCAGAGAGGAGAAAACGGCTCCCAGGATTACTGCCTTTGCCATTTTAGGCTTCTCTGGGAGTCCAAATGCTATGTACAATGTGCTTCAAGATCTGAGCTTCAATTAAAAAGTTTATAGCACAGCTGAGACACCCCCAAAGCAGGGTGCCCAGTCCCTTGGAATACACATCTCAGGCCTGGCTCACTACAGGGAAGGCCTGCAGATCACTTCCCCTGCTCGCGGACTTCTGAACTTGAAGGCACCCTGGGCTGGGCAGGCTGCCCAGCAAGGTGATGCTCCACTCCACGCACCGAGGTGTTGATGTGGTTTAGATTGCTGTGATGGTTAAGAGCAGAGGCAGCTGCCTTAAGAAAACTCCTCCTTCCAAACGTGTCTGCAGCTTTATACTGCAGAAGACAGATAAATTGCTGTTGTTTTTAAAAGCCATTTCCCTCACTAGAACTGATTTTTTATCAAAGGAAGAGCTCAGAAAAGCTGAACAATGAACCAATGAAAGCACATTGCTTCCTACCACTCCAGAATGGAAGGGCACTCTCCTTGCCTAGGAGCTTGCAAAGTGAGGCAGTTACCACTGTTGCCACTTTAAATAAGAAAAACGCTTCCAGCAGTCATGCAGTCAGCGAGGGATGGAACTGAAGTTTGAAACTGGTTAGAGTGGCTGCCTAATAATGGTTACCTCCTCCACCATGCTCAGAGTGGGGGAACCACTCAGCTGACTGCCAAGCTTGCCATTCCTGGGGCCCCATCTTACAAAGGAGCAGAACCATAGTGCCCCAGGGGTACAACTCTTTTTGCCCACCTGAGCTCAGGTGCCAAGTCGTCCGGCCTGCTCTTTGACCTCCCTCTTCCAGGTCATTTCCTCCTTCCAGTCAGGTGCACCTGAGCAGTACCCAGAACCACAGGGTTAGTGGGGGGTCAGGACAGAGCTTGCTGGTGAAAATGCTCAACTCCACCTGAGTCCTGAATTCCTGGGTAAGAGTGAGGGTTAATACTGAGGAATCAGCTTACTGCAAAGACCCACTCTTTCCCATAAGGCTTTAATGAGACCTAGGATGGTCCCTTTGTTTATCTATAAGGCCAGATACAGATCCCCCAAATTCTCTTCCTTTGTCTCAGAAATGATCAGCTGAAACATTTGTCTCCACTAACCAATCTCAACAAAATATCAACTAACTTGATTAAATGTTAGTAAGGTGTCTCTCCTCCACACAGGTCCCTTCTAAGGACTGGATAACCTCAATAAAAACCACTTCTTGCTCAGCAAATTTATCAGACCACCCCACCCACCACAACCAGTCTCCCCAAAGCACAGCTCTCCTCTCCCATTGCAATCACCTCCTTGATAAACTTTCCTTCCAACTGCCTGCTTGCAATGTTTTCCTCAAAACTGTCTTCAAGGGGAAGGACACATGAAACCCAACTTTTCACTTATTACTATAAATCAGGGATTAGAGAGTATCTGCTCAGATTAAAAGGATTGGTACTGGTACTTGCTTCCAGGTTTTGGTGTGTGTACTTCATCAGTTTAGTCTTCCAAAGGGAAGTTGAACAAGAACAATCTGGGTTCCCTAAATATCTGAACTCCATCTGACTCCCTCCTCAATTCTCCTCTACTCCTTAACACGACAAGAGGCCCTCTTGGCTCATGCCACTTTAGGAGAGCAAAATTTGCCACTGAAAACTATGCCTCTTTGACATACTATTTTAAGCTGGTTATTTTTAAGAAACTACAAACACAGAAGCAGCTCTGAGAAGTAGAAGTTATCCTTCTGAGGAGACATTTACATGTACAAGGGAAACCTTCATGTGTAAGTCTGTCTCTCTGCTATACCAGGAAGAAGAGGATGACTCTAAATCTCTCAAAACTACTATCAAGAGAGAAAGCAGTAACTTAAACCTACATAACAACCTTAACCCTTGTTCACTGTGTTTCTCCTCCCATAACAGACTCCCCACCCCAACATCTTGTGTCTTTGGCTGAAGACTGTATTTAAGGTAATGGCTTCTCTATTAATTGGTCTCATGTCAACTAGACCAACTAGAAGAACCTTGAAAGGTACAGAGAAATGTTTCCTCTCCAACACACCATCTATACAACTCCCTAATAGTAAAACTGATTTCACCAGGCCAAGAACAGCTGCTGCTCCCATTTCTCAGGGACTCAGGGCTGACACCAGAAGACAAAGCAGGAGACAAATGGAAGCTGATGCCTCTCCTATGATTAAAACACAGGGGTACCCTTCAGTGCTAGAGTACCCCCAGAGAAGACATCAAGGACACCTTCTGATTTGGCGAAGCAGCTAAGAATTTAAATAGCATGTGTCTTAAGCTACATAACTGCTGGGGACTTTGAGCAGCAGGAGAGCTAGATGTGCTTTTCCCCCACTCTGTGGCTGGGAGTAGCTGGACCCCACCACCTGAGACCCCTTTGAGGACTGAACACTTAATCTGACGATGGGATTATGAGACCAATGTCAACAGCATGAGAGTGAAGGTTGATCTGTGGAGCCACACCAGACACCAGCAGCTAGAAAAGACAGAAACCAAGTGGCCAAATTCTAAACATAAACAACTTTTCAAAAAAACAAGTTCTATACGGGATTCTGATCTGGCAAGAGGTAAATTCAAACCCAGGAAACATTTCACAGCACACACTACACATCAAACCCTGGGCTCGTTTTTCAAATTATCATCTCATTAAATCCCCACTACCTAAAAATGGATGAATAAATAAAATCATTTAAGTTAGAGACTTAAAATAGAGCAAGACCACCTCATAATCCCCACCCATTAATGCAAAAATTCCTTCCTTGTCCACTAATCTGCACAGTTTTCTGTTGTTATTCTTTCCTTAAGTTCAATGGATGTTAACTGCAGTATGCTTAAGAATTACTCAACCAAACATACGTTATCACAGGTGCCTTAAGGAATTTTCCAAGGGTAATTGTGACACTATTCAATTCCTAACTCATCTGTTGATTTCAGAACCCAATCCCCATCCAGAATTCCAGTTGGTGGTGTTAGTTTATGCTTACCACATAAGGGAAGGGTTGTGAGCACAGGTAAAGCAGTCAGTGGAGTCAGAGACAGAAAAAAAGTGAATGGATTAACAAACTGTGGTGGGTCCTAATCATTGAAGACCAATCAGCATAAAATATTAATATATGCAAAAAGATGGACAACTCTCAGAAACAGCAGACTAAGTGACAGAGTCAAGTGTAAACAAGTACATACCATTCTATTCCTTTTACATAAAATTGTAGAAATGGAAAAACCATAGTGTCAAAAAGCAGTTAAAGTGGTTTCCCGGGGCAAGGTTGGAGGGGGTGGGAGGGAGAAGTGATATGAAGAGAAGGGGAAGGAAAAGGAGAACTTTCTAGGGTGAGTGATTCTTTATCTTGATGAAATGGTGGCTACATGATTGTATAGTAACCAAAATTCACTATACGGCACACTTAACTTGTAGTCTGAAAATAACATCTTACTACGTTTTTAAAAGGTGGCGGGGGTGGGGAGGGGAGTTATGGTTATAGAAAGATTAGAAAACTTTATCCCAAATAGAAGGGTATTAAGCCACATGGGTCAGAAGAATGCACAAAGCAGAACCAGATTCCTCCCTTCACCTTTCTCCTCTCACATCTGTGAAAAAAAGAAGAGAAAGAAGGAGGTGGGGGGAAAAAACCCCCAAGGCACATTTGGATCTCTTCTTTCATATCAGGGCAGTAATCAGTGCAGAGAAGTGGGTAACGAGTTAGACCAAGAGTGTTTAATTAAACTGAGCAATCATTAAGCTGGATTTAAGAGCGCTTGTGTTTGCAAAACAACAAAATATTTACAGACATTTTCTTCATCCCCTTCATTAGTTTCAGACTCCACAGGAAATATGGAGATTGGGAACAGGTCCTAATGAGATCATGCAAGTTTTAACTACCCAGGTTACCGTGGCAAAGAGACAGCATGGAAGACCACTTGTGATGAAATATTATGTGAGAAAACATAAGGGCTGATCCTCCATTAACATTTTAAGTGGTTAAAAAAAATTATAAGCATAGTGGGGGTTGAAGGCTGAAAATTAAGATATATTCTATCAGGGATGGTACAAGAGAGGGGACTCTAGGGTCTAATTTTCATCTTCTCCATTTTCCAAAATTTATTATTTTTTCCATTCAGAATAAAAAGCCACTGTAGGCATGTAAACACATACATGTTCACCTTAGAACAAAACAGAAGTGGAAATCCTCTGTAGTCACTGTGTTCAATCTCAAGCCACCATACCTGGCAACCACTCCCATCAGGCTGTCACTGCCCCCAGGATGGCGACACCACACTCCCCAAGGTCACCTGTGACCTCCATGCTGCTGAATCCCCAAGTCACTTCTCAGACATCATCACACTGGCCCTATCAGCAGTGAGGACATGATTGGTTGCTCCCTCCTCCCAGATTCAGACACTGCTCTGTCTTCTTGCTCTCCCCACACACCTTACTCTTTCTCAGCCTCCAGACCAGACTCTCCTCCACTCTCCCCTTGACTTTGAGATGCTGGAATGCTCAGGGCTCAGTCCTTGAACATCTCTCTGCTTCCCTGAGGACCTCACTCCAAGCCCATGACTATCAATAGTATCTATAGAGTTACTACTCCCAATTTTACAACTTTATTCCAGACTTGTCCCCTACACTCCTTGACTTGTGTATCTAACTACCTACATGACATATCCACATGGATATCCAACATGTATGTCAGGCCTACATGACCACCCTCCTTTAAGCCTATTCCGCTGAGATTCCCCTTGGTGCCTAGCACCCCTGTAGGCCCCCTTAGCCATGCTTGTGCCTCAGGAACTTGCTCCATGAAATTCTCTGCAGTTACACACTTCTGAGTAGAATTGTGTTTTCCTGCAGGAACACTGCAGATACATTTAGAATGGCTGCCTTTTAAGGAAGAGTCCCTCCACTGCCACCCACCCACCTCATGATCCCCATCTCAGCGAAGCTTAACTGAGGTCATTCAAACACATAGTAGAATTTAATGCCTTCATGTCCTTTTCTTGGCAAACAGGTAAGGCCTAGACCACTCTTCCCTTGCTGTCTCATCACCCTTAGAATTGTCCTTCAAGCATCAAGGCTTCCTCAGGGAAGACCTCTCTGACCACCCCTCCCATCCCAAGCAGGGTAGGCATCCCACCTTGTGGTTCCCAACACCTCACCCATGGCTATTCTGGGAAAGGTCCTACCTACAACTGATGTTGGCAGACAGACAATGGCAGACATTCAATACTCCTCCTCCCCCGGCCCCATGACCAGACTACTCATGCCAGATCATGACTGTGGGAGGGCCAACCATACATGGAGCACATTCTTCCACTACACCTGGGGACTGCACCTGAAAGTCCAGAAGATTAGGGGTCACTTCCAAGGATCTCTGGGTCCACAGGTAATATAAATATGAAAAGTCACAGACTGGGCTATACAGAGGAGTATGACGTTCAACAAATCAAATACAGATGCTATCTAAAGGTGTCCTGAGGCAATTTAAACAACACTGTGTACTCAGAAGAATTCATGTCTATGCACTGAGCTGGGCTCATGGTCCATGAATTTGCCACGTCTAAGCCAAATGACATACAATATCCTTAAATGTGCAGGACCATGGGGATTAAAACTAAATTAAGGTTTCCAAACACTTTCCAGTTATTCCTTCTTAGTCCCCACCTCATAACAGCCCCAAGGAGGTAAATTCATTATTATCCCCATTTTGCCTCTGGGAAAACTGAAGTCTGCAGAGAGCAGGTGATTTAACAAGGTCACACAGGAGGATGTCAAAGAGCCAGAGACCCTGGCACCAATCCCCAGTCCCTGCATGTCTTGCTGGGCCTGAGGATGCTACACAGGCTGGGAGATGGCCCTAGTCCCCTTGGGATGGCAGTGTCCAATGTCGTCAAACGCTGGCCCATTTCAAGCTGGACAATGCATTCGGATACAGGCTATGAACTCACACAAGAATAAACACCACTTCAAACCTATCTTTTAAACCCACCCACCACCCCCTTTTTTTATTTTTCTATTACAGACTGTGCTGCAAAGCCCTGCAAGATCTCTGGGGTTAGAACAACATGCAGCTAGCTGGTGTTGGCCTGTACAACAGCCTTCCATTCTGGTAACAGAAGCAGCCATGGTCTGATACACAGACTGAGCAGTGTTTGCCAGCACCTGAGGCCACACATGTTAAGCTTCACGGGGAAAAACACTCGATATCCAAAAGTACACCTTACAAGGAGCAAAACTGCCAAGGGAGCCCAAACTTGTGCTATACCCCATAGAAACCTGGCCCAGGGCCTCCGTCTTGATCCTAAACTCCATTTTAACTTCAGTGCCATAATAGCTTCAGTGAAAGAGCTTTGAATTATGTCCTCAAGGTGAAGAAAGCAGAGCTCACACAAAAAGAGGCATAAAGGCAGAGAAGATAGTGGAGATGCAAAAGCCTGTGTTCTTACCTAGCCTGTGGTTCCCAAAGTCTACTGGTCAGAGGACTCTCCTGAGGAAGTGGTGGGGGGGGGGGAAGGGTTGGCGAGGAGAGTGCCTGCTAAATGCAGATTCCTAGGTGGTGCTCGTTCAGTAGTTCAAGGATGGGACCTAAGCATCTGTATTTTTACAGAACCTCCCAGGTGATTCCAACACACATGGTTCCTTGTTCCACAGCAAGAGAATCACTTTGGCCATTCTCAGGTCCATAAACCCACTTTCCACAATAGTGCTAGCTTCTAATCACGCCTCCTAAACTTTCCCAGGCCTCCAGCACAAGCATTGATAAATCATAATGCCACCCACGATTATTTTTTAAATGACTTTTTCTTGACTGCCTTTAAAAGGAAATTCCGTACCAACACCAAAACTGGAAAGCCATTCTCATTTGCCATAGACATATAACGAAGCTAAAAGCAAAATTAACGACATCAGCATAAAGCAAGTAGACATTGGCAAGATGCGGTTTCTCACCTAGAGGTTCTGATCCTGAGACCTGCTTTCTCCCAGATATAAATAAGGCGATAGTGTTAGAAAGGGAAGGGAAGCCTTTTCTCTATATGATTCAAAGCTTTTGAATGCCTTGCCCACACACCACCAAAGATTTCATGAACTACCAATGGTAACATGCCATATTTGGGGTGTCACTGGCCTAATGCAGTGGTTTTCAGGCTTCAGGGTGAATCACAATCACACAGATTGCTTCGGTTTCTGATACAGCAGGTTTGGAGCAGGGCCTGAGAAGCTAAATATCTAACAGGTTCCCAGGTGATGCTGTTGCCGCTGCTCTAGGAACACGTTGGAGACCACCAGCCTAAGGAAAGCAGAGCAGTTGAGAAAAGGAAAGCTTAATTCCCAATACTCCCGAACATCTATGAGGGACTGTCAGGTGCATGTGATTACCAGGTGCTTGGAATTTCTACAGTCCCTTTGAAGGTTCCCAACATTGGATATCCTGTTACCCTAAACCCCCAGCTTCATGTAAGGCCTTCAATCACTTGACTCCAGTATTCTTCCAGAAGCTTCCTGGAAGACAGCTAGACCTCACCAGCTAGGTCTTTCAGGTGGGCTATTTCTTCTCATGCTAACTCGTGGGGACTTGGGGAAAGAGGAAAGCTGGTTAGCATGATGCCCCCTGACCCCTGGGGCAGCATAAGCAGATCCAGCCAGTGTGTGAGCCAGACTTCCAGCAGGCCATGTGTCTCCTATTAGACCCTGTTACTTCCATGATAGGGCCTCTGCACCTGCCCCAGGGACCATTTCTGGTCTGCTCTCCCTCCCAGATCAAGCCTGAGCTATGTTCACACATTTACAAGCTCCCTAGACCCCATATGAATGATGACTCACCCACTCCTAGATTCCTCCCCACCTCCTCTCCTCACTTCCTGGACCTGCCTGGACCCCCTGGCATGGACCTTCCGCAGGTCACAGACCCCAGCAATGGGCTGTGTGAGCTCGAACCCCACTCCTGGCTCTTTCCAGTAACCATTAGGTTCAAGTAGCAAAGAACAAATACTTTCTCAAAGCAACTCATACTGCAATTCACTCCACTGCACCTTCAGGGAGCTTATAGTATGAAATAAGGGATCTAAAAGACCTATTTCATGAGGCATACAATCTTTCACTGAAAGCACTTCCCAGAGAAACTTGGGCCTGGACTCTAGTTCTCCACTCCAATGGGATGACATCTCCGAGGACAGAATTTACCGGGTGTGTCAGAACCCAGGCAATGAGCATGGGCACAAAGGCTCCATGGTCTACACAGACAGGTTACAACTCCGGCCTCATGCTTACTCCCTGTGGGTGCTGGGGCCCGTGTCAAAACTTGTGTGTTCATCACTTCACCTGCAATGCAGAAGGAATCCTGCCTACCTGACCTGCAGGACTGTGGTGGAATGTACATCAGGCCCCAGCAGGGTGGCAGCCAGGCTTACAATGTGTCCCCAGGAAAGGATGGCAGTTGCTCCCAACGCTACGGCTATTATTGATGGAATAGCCACTCTAGGTGAGGATATTTCAAACTCCTGCTCCAGGCCACCCCTCAACTGTTAACACCAGGAAAAGGATGTGTTCCTGCTGGTGCATGCACACATACTTGTCTGTGTGTCTATGTGTACACAGGGAAGACTCTCTCCTCCCTCAAGGTCCCAATAGCCTGGAAGCTAACACAACATGAGTTATGATGTACAGGTGGTGTTTTTAAGGTTGCTATTGAGATGTCTGGATGTCTGCAGTAAGAGGATAGGAAAATCTGGGGTCCAATAAAGAATGAACAAACTCCATTCATTCAGGAATTCCCACTTGCCCCCCACAATAAGAGTTTGGCAACTCCCAGAGCTGAGGCCACTGTCTTCTAACTTGAGGACAGGTACAAGTGGCACAAAGATGGCAAGAAGGTGGAGAGGGAAGCAGCAAGCACACAGTGTGATGGACCCACACCTAGAGTCAGGCAGTCCAGAGCTCAAAGTCTTCTGCAAACAGGGTAAAATAGGATGAACCAAGCCATCAGGGGCATTATATAAAATTCTAAAAATATAAGCAAACACTAATTAAGCACTTAACGCTGTGCTCAGACCTCTGTGCCTAATTTCACCTGGTCCTCAAACCATCTATGACAAACACTAGCAATTCTTGAATTCTACAGAGACGTTAGGTAACCTACTCAAGGTCACACAGCCAATAACGGGCAGAGCTGGGATCCAAAGCCATGAGGGCTCCGTCCCAGTATTAGCCATAAGCAGCAAGGCACAGTGCCTCGAACATACTGGTTGTTCATATAAACTGGGGGGCAGGGGGGAGTTTGCTTTCAGGGGAGTGAAATCTACCGACTTGATTAATCTAAACCCAAGCTCACTGCACAAGGCTCTGGTTCCCTGCCCCAAATTTAAACAGCTGCTCCTTCAAAGTAATGGAACGCAAATGTCTGAAGAGCTTCGAGTTTTAATTATCAAAGTCCTGATGAAAATCCGAATCAACAGCTGCTCCCGGCAAGACAGCCCTCAGAGATGCTCAGAGAGGGACAGAGAGAGGGGAAGAGAGGACACAGCCCAGACAGGACGCGGATGACTGCAGCTGTCTGGGGAGCCCCAGCACCTGCAGCTGTGAGCTGGTGGAGGGGAGGAGGAGGCTGGACGAAATGGACAGAAATCAGGCAAGAGGAGGAGGGAACCTCTGGGGTGCACCTGTCCTTGTGCCACAGAATATGAACATCTGGTGTATGTCCTATGAAAGTGACAACATGGGAGAGATGACAGCAGGGGCTCTGCAAATGTCCTGCCATGGTGCTTCTGGTGGACAGGGCAGCAGTGTGGGTTCAGCTTTCCAGGGAGCCAAGAATGGGTCAGTGGGGCAGGAAGCAGGTGTCAGAGCAATGGCCTTCATCTAGCTAAAAGACAGCATATGACAAGTGGCTTCGAGGCCTCTGTTGTGGCAGTAACTCCTACATATTGGGTACTATGGCCTCTCCCCATCCCTACCACTTTCTCTTTTCCAGGTGAGAAACATCCCCCATTTCACAACCATTCCAGGACAGGTACAGGCACTCAACACAAAACCCTTCTTCGTCTGCATCAGTGAAGAAAAACACATTCCCTTCCCTCAAGACTGACCTTGTCCAAGTCACTCTTTTGATTCTTCTGTATCTAACATCTTTCCTTCCAGGGACTTTGTTAACTCCCAGCCAGAAATACTAGAATAAAGAAACAGCTGGGACAACAATCAGTCCCGCCCATCAATGGGGCAAGCATGTGGGCACTTAGGTTGTTCCAACATCCTGGGAAGGAACCTAGGGCACCTGTGTCATTGCTAACATCCTTAGAAATTAAGAGTAAATCTCTCCCTGGAAGATATCTTATGACTTGCATGCATGAATCCTCGCTCAAGTGTTATTTATAGGAATGCAAAGGGATTCAGATGCGTTTGAAATCAGTCTGGTTAAGTTGCGGTATGCACTTGAAGCCCTTGCCATCATCCATCATTTAGAGTTCCAAATAACCCAAAATGGGGACATGTCGATGATAAACATTAAGGAATTATACCAGGATGTGAAAGAAACTGTCACATATATAATTATCCCAATTGTGTTTAAAATATACAAATATGGAAATGTATCTTAAAAACATGGGAAGGAAGTGCACCAGAGAACATAAAATCACCTCTGTTCTTATTCATGGGGTTTATTTCTTTCCTATGTGCTTTTCCATTTTTTTCTGTATTTACTATGGAAAATATGCATTCCATTAAACTTACAATTTTTTGTCAATAAAAAAAAAGTCTAAAAACGAATCAAGAAAGATACCAAGGTTAGCGTGGAAGAAATTGTGCTCAGACTGGATGGGCCCAAGGCCTGTGTGGGGCAAACCTTACCCCATTCTCAGAAACAAAATGACCAGAGATTTTTTTTTCCCCTTCAATCAATTCAAGTAAGTATTTTTCTCTGATGTTTACAGGAACACAAGCATTCTCGGCCCTAGCAAGCATAGGTCAGAGAAAGGGCCTCAAGAACCCATGCCTGAATGGACTCTCAAGAATTAGCAGTTGCCATGGCAACATGTGAGCAAACAATTAAGTACTTGAAATTTCTCCCCCAGTATTGATTAGTAAATGGGTACCAGAATGATCATGTAACTAACTCATACCTGCTAGTTCTGTCACCCTGTCCTAAGGCATGATCTGACTACAAATGATCCCCAAATTAGGAAGCCTGGCCACAGGCTGCGTGCTTGGAACCCATTCAAGAAAGGAGTCACCTGAGAGAAGTTGACAGAACCTCCCAGACTTATTTCTAATACACTGGGTGGGAAGACCTAGGTGGTACTTGCTGATGGTGAGGAAGCTGAGCCCTGCCTTTGGAAGATCCAAAGGACACCGGTCGTTAGCATCAATGCAGCGCAAAGCCTGCCCTCCAGGCTTCTCTCCCAGGGCCAACATCAGCAGCTGAGGGGGCCAAATCCCTACCCCTGCAGGTCCACATTCTAGAAGATGTGGGCCAAATTCTGTTCTCATTTGAAGTCTTCCCCCTCAGGGAGGCAGATATACCTGCCCATCAACCAAAGATCCACTTATGCTGGAAAAATGAGCTGTGCAAACCTGGGCATTGGCCCTCACATCATTTATTCAACAAAATGCCCCCAAGAGCTCTGGCAATGGGATATGAACCAGTCAAGTCCTTGTCCAACTGCCTCAACTGTCCTACCCTCACAGACAACCGCTAGGCTTGCCCACAAAATTTACCTTCTAGCAATAACATGGTGTCTAGAATAAAGAAGTTTTTTTTAACCTCTTCCCCTTTATGCCATTTCAACCAGCACCCCCTCCACCAATCCCCTCCACCTTAGCTACCACCATTGCCATGACCCTAGTAGTTCACTCACACAGGGAGCCAAACTCTTGTACCAGGAGCAGGGTAAGGAGTCACACATGGACGAAAGCACTGCTGTAGGCTGAACTGGATCCCCCTCCCACAAAGTGACATGTTGAAGCACTAACCTCTGGCATGACCATCTGCAGAAAGGGCTTTTAGGAGGTTAAGATAGTTAACTGAGATCATGAGGGTGGGGCCCTGGTCTGACAGGTTTAGTGTCCTTGTAAGAAGACACACTGAAGAGTGTTCCATCACTGCCGCCCACCCTCCCCCACACCAACATGTGAGGACACAATGAGAAGGTAGCCACCTGCAAATCAGGAAGGGTGCCTTCATCAGAAACCAATCCTGCCAGACTTTGATCTGGGGCTTGTAAGGGGGGGGGGGGAAATCTGTTGTTAAAGCCCCCAGGTATAGTATTTTGTTATGAGGTCCAAGCTGACTAAAACCAGCAGATCCCCCATATGTGGGAGTCACTGCTTCCTAAAAGCTGAGGAATTATCAAGGTTCCTCAGCAGAGAAAGGAAACCTGTAAGAAGAGCGTGTGGAAGGAGACCATTCTGCTCAGAATGACTGAGAAGGTTCTCACAGAAGGGACAGATGGCCACTGCACAGGCTCCTGCAAGGGGAGAGAGAGGGAAGGGAGCCATTACAGATACGAACCTCCCCAGAGACCCTCCCACATGCGGTGGGCATTAAGTGGCACGGCACGGACACTCGATAAATCTTTGTGTAAGGAGCAACATGTTTTCCTTCTAATTGGAAACCAAGCAAACACAGAGATTACTCACAGCTATTCAGCAAGGCGGGATGGGGGGAGACAAAACTTTACTGCAGATGAGCCAGGGCCTTGATGCATGGAGTGAAGGTCACTTCCGGTGGCTTTCATCGTAGCTAGGCGGCACCGAAAACATCCTGTCAACATTTTTCCTGATTACATTCCTCTCAATTTTCCCATGCGGCCTGAGAACTACTGTCTGAGGCAACAGTGTCCTCCTGGGCCCATGACTGGCACACACAGGATTGGTTTGGGCATAAGTCCCACCCGAGCCCGTTTCAGAAAGAAACCTCGGTCAGAAACAAACACAAGGGCAGGGTGGCTCTGAGAAGACGTGGCCTATGAAGGCACCTGGAACTGAGAGAAGGCAGGCCCACTCCCCAAGGTGCAAAAAAAAAAAAAAAAAAGGAGGCTAGAACCAGCCTCAGGGATGTGAGGACTGGCCACACAAGTGTCCTGGACTGGGGGAAGCTCCAGTGAAACAGCCAGCACCTCCCACTGGGGCACATGCCTGGTCGAAACAAGGAGCCCAGGACCCACGTACAACTGAGGTAATGGGTGACAGCCTCTAGTCTCTACAAGGTGGCCAATGCACATCCCTCACAAAAAGTTCAGAGGACAAATAATGGACATGAACTCAAAAATGTGGAATGGGGTGGTATGTGACCTGAGAAGGGAGAAAGAGGACAAGAAAAGAGAAGTGTATTTCCCACACCAGGTAGCGTGGTCCACCTTACCCTGTTGACTCAGGTGACTAGCTTGTCCTTGTTCACCCATAACGTTCTTGGTTTTAGCACTGAAAGTCATGCATCCTGGAAAAGGACAGTTGGCCACCCCACTGCCAGACCATCCTTGAGCTGGGGCCTCATGGTGCTCTTTGAGATGGGCCTTGAAAGTCTCGTGTCTGCCCTAGACACTCAGGTTATTTCTGAAATGACTACTCCACCTTCATCACCTCCCCATCAGGTGTCTACTACCACTTGTAGATGACTGTAGTTAATGCAAAAGGATGAAAAAACCTAACAGCCAATAATATAGTGGCACAGAAACAATTGTCTTCTGATCTCATTGGTCCATCTGTGCCAGTTCTCACCTCTTCCAACCCCTCCTCCACTGGGATCTATGAGTGACCCTTCCAACCCCAAATTTGCCAATGCCTCCCCTATGAGGACCCAACCTGAACTCCCTGTTGCTAGTAGAAAATAATCTAAGCTTTGGCCTGGCCCTCAACGCCTTCCCAGACAATCCTCTGGACCCTTCTGCCTTGTACATGTCGGCCTTGTCAACCCCCCAACTCAGCCACACTAACTCATACCTGGAGACCTTTGCACAGGCTGGTCCTACAACTTAGAATGCCTTAGGCTCCCCTAGATCCTAACCTTGCCACTTACCTACCCAAGTTATTTCCCTACTCAGAAAAGCCTTTATTTTCCCTTCCCTATTGCCAGTGGGTAGGACCACTCTATTTGGCCTGCCACAAAGCCCAAGCCCTCATTTCACTCTGTTGTGATTGCTTTATGTTTACATGTGTTGTATTACGTACTATTCCATAGCCTACCTGATAACAGGATCAAGTATTATTCAGCTGTACTTCCCATCCTGAAGCATGGTTCTGGGCAAAAAATAAGCACACAGGAGGTGTTTGCTAGCCAACTGATTGATTGACCGACTGACTAAACTTACTTCCCCCAAATTCTTCCATGTGAGACTATGTTTTCCCCCAAGGTTTTAGCTATTACGAACAACAGACAAGATGCCTCTTTGAATTTCCAAATGCTTATCTCAAAGCTTCCAGTTTCATCTAGCAGTGCGTGCCACCAATGGGGTGAGCCTCCCAACGTGTCTGTCAAAGCATCCTTTCTTTTGTGGATTTACTTTAAAAATGCAACTCCGTGTCTTAAGGTTGGAAGAAGAATAGAGCCACGTTTTCAATCTGTCCTCCAACATCTATCACAGGCCAGCTGAGGAGATGTGACTGTCGTCTTCCCAGACTGACAAGATGATTTTTCTCCACCATAATACAAGCCCAGTGAGCCATACAATCATGCTGAATTCCGTATCAGTTCAACATCCTATGCAATTTTTCAGAGAATATTATTCTATCTGAAAGTAAGTGCAACAGTCTGGAACTCATTTTTCCCCAGTGCCTAACTTTCAGCTTCCTATAAATACCAGACGGCCTTCCGGGCAGTGACACATCTCAGCATTATCAAACGAGCATCACTTACGACTCTGCCTGGAGCAGCATCAGAAGGTATGAGAATTCACCCATCTTATTATGGCATCGCTAACAGGGTCTCAGGCAGTTTGCTGAACCTGAAGTTGTGTCAAATACCAATGTCAGAAATGCCTCAGACTAAAGTGAGTGTTGGTGTCTTTGTGTTTGTGTAGCTAAGGAATGAAACAGAAAAGAGATTCAACTCCTCCAACCAAGGAATATAGTTCAAATGGATCAAGACAAAACAGATGTGTGTTAGTTATATACTGCTGTGTAACAAATTACCCCGAAACTTGGCAGTTTAAAATAATACACATTTCTTATCTCACTGTTTCAGGGTTTCAGAAATCAGAAGCCTGCAATCAAGATGTTGTCTGGGGCTATGGTCTCATCTGAAGGCTTGGCCAGGGAAGGATCTCTTTCTAAGCTCATTCATGGTTTTTGGCAGGATTCAGTCTCTCATAGGCTATTTTACTGAGGTCTTAGTGCTTCGCGAGTCAGGGCTTGGAGGCCTCCCAAACTTCCTTACCCCATGGGCTTCTTCTCTACAGAGGATCTCACACGTGTCCACTTGCTTCATCAGAGTAAGGAAGGGAGCAAGAAAAAGTGTCAGCAAAGAGTGTCACCAAGATGGAAGTTAGTCTTTTGTAACCTAAAGAAGTGGCATCCCATAACATCTGCCTTATTTTATTCTTTAAAAGTCTCTCGGTCCAGTCCACACTGGAAGGAAAGCATGAATACAAGGAGACAGGGATTACTGGGAACCATAGCAAAGACTGCCTACTATAGAAAGGCCAAAAAAAAAAAAAAAAAAAAAAAACACAGAATAGTATCAGAGCCTCTTGTCTGAAATTGGGGAAACTCAGAAGCTTATGTTTCAACAAATATTTAGAAAGTGCCCACTATGGACCAAACACTGTTCTCAAGGGTAGATGAACAGAACATTGAAAAATCCCTGCTCTCACAGAGCTTCTGTTCTGTCAGTAGGGCTGTAGCAGCAAAAATAAAAGAGAATGAGTAGGAGGAATGAGCAAAGAAAAAGTGTGGGGGCCAGATCATATGAAGCCTTGCAGACATTTGTAAGAACCCTGGCTTTCAGGCTGAATGAAATAAGGAGGTACTGAAAATCTTAGGACAGAGGAACAATATAAAATGTCTTGTGGCTTAACAGGCCTCTTCTGACTAGGGGGCAGAAACAAATTTCAGTACAGTGGCAAGGGCAGAAAAGAGAAAATCAGTTAGGGGCTGCTGCTCTAATACACATCAGAACTGATGAGAACTGATGACAGCTGATGACAACTTAACCCAGGGGGGTAGCAGCAGGGATAAGGTTGGATACTGGATATTCTGTATAGGAAAAAAAAAAATACCAGTAACTCTTAGGTTGTGGTCCCAATAATTAGAAGAAACAGACTAAAGACTCAAGGAAGAGCAAGTTTAGAAGTGAAGGTCAGGAGCTCATGAAAACAAGAGAGACCATCAGACTTGGAGTCAGAACCCATGGAAGTGAGTCTCAGCCCATCTGGGTGATCCTACGTGGTTCACACAGCACACCTGGCCTCCAGTATCTCACCTTACCTGCAAATGCCCAGCTCTTCAGAATTGCATGCTTGGCAGCAGCCTGAACCTATGCAATGGGACTGCCCACTTTACACTGTATGTGCCGATCACACTGCTCTACAAACACTTCCTGTCTTACTGCACAGATCAAGGAAAAAACTATTCCAAAAGGACAGATTACTTAAAGCAGTGTTTGAGGTGCATCAATTGTGTGCAAGGCACTATCCCAGGCATGGTTCATGTTATCCACATGTATACACAGGCTCACGGCTCACAGGGTTTCTGGGATGCTCTTTAGCACTGCAGTTACCATGAGCAACCCAGTTCCTGCTGGTGTACTTCCCATGATAGGAACCTCACTACCCCATGAGGCAGCCCACGCCATCATTACAGCAAGTTGTTAGAAAGCCCTCCTCTATTATCAGCCAAAATATGATCCTACAGTTCCTATTCATTGGCCCCAGTTCACCTCCTGAAGCCACCAGAGAAATTTTCCTCTCCCTTCCAAATCACAAGCTTTCAGAGAGTTAAGAGCTACTCTTAAATCATCGTTTGATGCCAACAATAGCAGCTCCAGCTAAAATCTGAATCACGCTTTATGAATCACACTTGATATAAGTGTTTTCACAAACATTTCCATTTATTATCCCTAACAGCTAAAAATTAATTGCTACATATTATTAGCTATTAGTATTAAACAGGACAATGGATGAGAAAATTCTTGGCAAAATTTGTGATTTCACTCTGTATTATTATTCCCATTCTGCAGAGGAGGATGTTGAGGCTCAAAAAGGTGAAGCTGGTTACAGAGTACATATCAGCACAGAGCCTGACATGGGGCTCAAACCCACGAACCGTGAGATCATGACCTGAGCCAAAGCCAGACGATTAACCGACAGCCACCGACTGAGGGTAATTTTCAAAAAAATGGTAAAATCATGACTCAGAGATAAAGAATGAACATGTTATCATGATTTCTGATTTAATTCTTTTTCCTATCATTAATTTTATTTTATTCCATCATTAATCAATAAAGGAAAATACTGCAACTGACTCAAAAGAAAACCCAAAGTACAGCCTTATCTATAGATGAGAAGTTTTTTACATGGATGTACAAATGGAGGTAAACTTGGTTTGTGGCAGGTTGGATCAGTCATTGGAACCTCTAACTGACAGAACAGAAAGTGATTATTCATAGATTATGAATTAGGTTCCTAAAATCAAAATCAGATGACCCAGACAGGGATCTGGCACAAATTTCCTCCATACCCCTGGACAGCTAGGATCTGAACTCGGTTCTTTAGCACCCTTTCCACTTCATCACAACCTTAAGAAAAGCTGTTTCAAACATTCACTGACCCTGAGTGTTCTGAAGCCCCAGCCACAAAATGCTTAGACCTTAAATTGCTGGCAGCATATGAGAGAAAGAGCGTAAGGTTCTGAAGAAGAGAGTCCAGCAAGAACATTAAGTCTCTGGTTCTCTGCATTTTCCCCACAGCCTATTTCTCATTCAGTAACGTGTTGTGCTCGGTGTTTCCAGCCTGCTCCCCTGCCCCCACACACCTTTCAAGAGGCCTCCACTGTGCAGGGAAAGGAGGTAAGGAGGTTCTGTGTGGTTTGGGTTTTACAGGAAGTCTATAAATGTTTCAATAGCCTCTTTGTTCTCTCTCTCAATAGTTCCTGTGTCTTAAGAAATTACAAATTTTCATTCTTCCTATTGCATTAGTTTGGGGGGAAAAAAGATACCAATTAAAAAATAAAGTTCTTACACATAAGAACAGCATTTATAATAACTTCACACAGGTCTAACCTGCACTTACTGCCAGCAGTTTTAACAGAAGATTCCTTGAGAGGTGAGCAATAAAGAAGCCATTTAGTACTTGTTCTCCAGAGATGCTTTTATCAACTCACTTGCCCCCTTAATCATCTCTGGTTTCTGTAAAACCCATACGAAAAGAGGACATGCCAATGAGCTCTCACCATTTGCATGGGTCAGGCCTCTTATTAAATGAGTGTTCCCCAAATGGCAATGCTTTGGTGTACTGTGATGGCAAATACTGGACTATTTCATCAATTTCAATAGGATGTCAATTTCTTCTGCCACTCAAGGTGGCCTTCTAGGCTAATCTGGGGTGAGGAAGGGAACCACATCCATAGTAGGCTTTGATTCCACATGTTGCTCATTGTCCCTCCTTCCATTTCAGATCTTGTTTCTACCAACATTGCCTCAGAAACTAGAAAAGTTGGAGACCCGCTGCTTTTCTCCTTCCTTCCTTATGTGCTCATCTCTCTACCTCCTGAGTACTTGACCCAAAGGTGATGCTGAGACAATGGCCATTAATCAAACTGAACTAAATCCAATGGTTAGGGGCATCTGGGTGGCCAATCAGTTGAGCATCTGACTTTGGCTCAGGTCATGATCTCACGGTTTGGGTTTGAGCCCCATCTTGGGCCCTGTGCTGACAGTGCAGGGCATGCTTTGGATCCTGTCTCCCTCTCTCTCTCTCTGCACACCTCTGCTTGTGCTTGCTCACTCTCAAAAATAAACATTTAAAAAATAATAAATCCATTGATTAGATTTTCCTTCACTCATCATCTATTTCCTTGATACATACACTACGAGTTGTATTTTTGACTAAGAGCTGGGGCTGTGGTAGTGAATCAGACAAGGTTGTCACTTTCCAAAGGCTTATGTTTTCATAAGAGAGAAAGGTAACAAAGCAGTGAATAAATTATATCATTAATAAATAACATTTGTGTAGAAATAACAGCTCTTGGGGGAAGAGGCAGGTAAAGTGATACATGGTTAAAGAGTATTGGAAGGCAAAATAATTGACTTTACCTCCTTCCCTCTGGCCAACCAAAGCTGAGTATCTTCTTACCCATTCAGGGAGTATGTGTTGGACAAAGAGATGGAGGTAAAGTCAATTACCTCCCCTCCCAACACCACCTCTCTCTCTCTCTCTCTCTCTCTCTCTCTCTCTCTCTCTGAAGACCAGCAAATAAGAATACACTAGCATTTATTAAGGGTCTGCTGTGTGCCAGCCATGGTGCAAATTAATATATAATATGACTTAATTCCAAAAATATAATCTTCCCAGGGGATAGTACTTAACTTTAGGCTTACTCATGAGGAAGAGAGGCTCAAAGTCACTCATGTACTTGTCATCTGCTAGGACTTCTTAACCAGTGTCCATGCTTCATGTTTGCACACCTTAGTCCCTCCAAGCCCGGGTGAGGCTTCATAAACACCAAGAATAAACTTCACAGGCTACTCTCACATGCCACTTGGCTAGGAAGTCCTTGGGGCTAGAGAGGCAACTATTAGCAAAAACAGGAACCTCCTTCAAGTAGAAAATTATGCTGAAATCAGAAAAGTCCATGTAGCAATCATGAAAATGCAGTTACCTGACACTGGGCACGACATACTCAAACAGCACTGCCTTCAGGGACCCCCTGTAGTTGGAGTAATATTAAAAGGCACAACCCTGGGGCACCTGGGTGGCTCAGTCAGCTAAGCATCTGACTTCTACTCGGGTCATGATCCCACAGTTCATGGGTTCGAGCCATGCATCGGACTCTGTGCTGACAGCTCGGAGCCTGTTTCGGATTCTGCCTCCTTCTCTCTGCCCCTCCCCCACTCATGCTCAGTCTCTCTAAAAAATAAATAAAAATAAACATTAAAAAAATATTTTTTTAAAAGGCACAAGCCAGGGGGTGTCACAGAAGAGGCCATACCAAAGTAACCCTTCTTTACCACAGTCCAATTGAGAAGTCATTCTCCCCACCAAAAACAGCAAAATACAACTGTCTCCAAGGAATAGGGGCAGGAACAAAGGGCCGAGCCTACAAGGAAGAAACACTCAGGCTGCAGTGACACGGTGACCATGGGTAGAAAGGCAGGCCACTCACAGCAAGCCTCGGTCCTGAGAAGTCAATTTAGAGAGACCAGATAACAAAGGTATCCTGCAGCAACTGCAGATCACCAGCTCTAAGACATTCTGCTGACACAAATGGATGTGACATGTCCACACTGGCTGGGGAGGAATAAGAGAAGAGGGCAGTAAGCAAATCAGAGGAAAGACAGGTCATCGATCTGCCCAGTCTAGTCACAGCTCCCAAAAAAGAGTATGGACAAGCCAATGGAAGAACTCAAGTGTAACATTTCTAGACAGGGTATATACTAAGGCTTAGAAGACTTTTCTCTAGAGAAATCTTCCCTGACCAACCCCATCCAAGAAAATAGGCTGAGTATCCTACCACAACTGGCTCTTACTGGACTTTGCTCTCAAAGTCTTTCTCATCCTTATAGATACCTATGCCTTTGCCTCGAGTCAGCCTCTCTGCAATACACTAAGGATGAAAAAACAGTGGTGGCTTGGTCTTGTTCTCTCTCCTATCTCTAGTACTCAGTACCTCCCCTAGCTGTGGCTAAACAACCTTTAACAGATAGCCAATCCCTTTCAGTCTCAGTGATTTTATCCACAAAAATGATAGTGACAGCAGCATCCTCATGACGGTGATTTACAAAACATAATATACACAGAATATTTTGGCACTCACTGGCATGCAAGAGATGCTCATTAAATGCCATTACTTTCTTACTTTGGTCAGGGGTCCGTAAATGCTTCCTGAATCAATGGGGAAAAACCTACATTAATTGCATATTAAACTCTGCAAAAGGGACTGGATACCCACAGGTTTTACTATTTAGTATTTCTACTCTTCAGGAGGAGGGCTCAGGACTTGTCACTTGTCCTTTTTCTGTGACATGAATTTCAATCATCCATTTATTTACAACAAAACCCAGAAAGAACTTGAGGGGGGAAAAGATCTTTCAACAGTGCTTCACAACTCAGCCAAGATTCCCATTCCAAGGACAGGCAGGCAGAGGCTCAGTTGCCTAGCTGCCCAACACACTGAGGTGAGGAAAAGGTCACAGTGTAGTAGGTGTCCCCAGAACTCCCCAGATACCCAATGGACATCGGCCCAGAACAGTAAGATTAGAGCTCACCAGCACCTGGAACTGACCCAACTGCTCCAAAGCCAGTCCCCCTTAGGGGATTTCACCAAGGCTGCTTAAACCCAACCTTTAGGTTGGAAACTTCCCCCCAGGGCTTGGAGGTGAGCAGGCCTAGCCTAATGAAAATTGTTACCACTTAACACCCATCCGTTTACCTTTCCTCTCCCAGAAGCTGGACCACAAGTCTCTCCTGGGGCACCCCTCTACTGACAAATGACCTAGGTTCTCTGGAATAATGCAAATCAGAAAGGGGAAAGAGGAGATACAACTTCCACCAGGCCCAGGATCTTCACTTTCCTTGCTACTGCATGCCCTACATACCCTTCTTCTTGCACAAAGAATCTGAAGCCACCTGATTAATGTCTCTCAATATGTAGCTCAAAACAATAAACCTCCTTGAAATTATTCAAGCTGCCTCTGTTTGAGGAGACTCTGGTCACAAGTAGACCTTTCTTCATGAGGGTCAATGCATGCGTGAAGGCATCTGTCAAAATAAGTAGCCCAGGAAGGATCCGGGTTCCAGCCACTACCACTAATACCTTCCATACCCTGTGTGCACTAGCCCGCCACTGAGTCACGGAGACTTCTAACAAACCACCCTGGGAGAGCAAAGAAGATGTCCATCTAGGATCTCTGTGCTGGAAGACCCAAAGGAGTCTCTGCTAGAATTTCTATCTTCCCAAGGAGAGAAGAGAAGCAGGCGCAGATGCCCTCACAGGAACAGATACAGGAACCAGCAAGCTGCTCTTCCAAATCCACTCATGAAGGTGTGCAAACCATTCCCCATCACAAGAGCAAAGGGACCTCCTAATACAAGACTCTGGTCCCACCACTGCATTGCACCAACTTAGCTTTAAGCTCACAACAGAATCCACACTGCTGTCAACAGCCCACAAGGCCTACATGTGGACCACCTGCTTCTCCAACCTCCAGTAGAGCCTCCTTCCTCACATGCTACCCCCAGCTTCATCGGTCTCCGTTCAGTTTCTCAAACAGGCAGGGCCTCTGCACCTGCTGTGCCCCCCTCCCCGAAAAGCTCTCACTTCCCACCTGTGTGTTCTCTTCTATTGGCTCCCAATTTAAATAGCATCTCCTCAGAGGTGCCCTTCCCAACCACCACCTATAAAGGCCACAGCTGGTTATTTTCCACCTTCAGTACTTGTTTTCAGCCACAGCATTTATTATAATTTGCTTTTATGTTGACCTTGGAGGTCTTGTTTTTTCTCTCCAATGGCATGGAAGTTTCATGAAGGCAGAAAATGTGCTCATCCTAGGCACTGTTTGGTCCCTGTGCCTGGAACACAGCAGAAGCACAAGAAACTCCATGAATGATTAAAGGAATGAACCCAGTTCACCATTTCCCATCATTTGTGGGCCAGACATTGTGGAAGGACCTGTATCTCATATCACAAATATGTTATATACTATATACAGTACTTAGGTCATACAGAAGTGTATTTGTTTTATTATATATTACCTATTATTAGATTTATGTATCTATATGACCTACACAACTATACAAGTATAAGTGAACATATTTGTACATGCTCATCTAAGCCTCACGAGCTCCTTAGGATAGGCAATACTATCACGATTTTGTAGACGAGGAAACTGGAGCACAGAGAGGTTACGTCATTCAAGATCACACAGCTAGTAAATGGCAGCTGTTTGACTGCTGTCACCACTATGGACCACTCATGGACAGTTTATCTCAGGACTGGGACTAAACACAGGCATCACACACTCCAAGGTGGAGCGCAAGGGGGAGGTGGTAAGGAAATGGGCGGTTTTCTGCACCTGCTGAGCCACTTGGCTGTCAGAGGCCAGGGAGAGGGCATACTCGCTGCCTGCTCTGAGCCTGTAATGGCCACTGGCAGAACGCTCCCTCTCCCTCCCCAGCTCTATTTTATATCCTGCAGGAAGCCGGCTAGTGAGGAGGATTTAAATGTGTCTGCCGGAGCGTCTGCTACCTCTCCCGGGACTAATCTGCCGTGAAGCAGATGCAAAGCTTCATTTATCACTTCCAATGGAACATGAAAGAGACAAAACCCCAGCAGGCACTCCCTACTGCCAGTGTCCAATAGGGCAGGGCCTCTCCTATCAGGCTTCCGAGGGTCAGCTCGCCAGAAGGACAGCCTCTCCCCTGGTGCCCACCCAGGCCCAGCAGCATGGGGTGGACCCCAGGATCTGTGGCCTAAAGATGGGCCAGCTAATCCAGTGGCTCTTCTAATTTTATATGTTTTATGTTTATTTTGAGAGAGAAAAAGTGCAAGCATGTACGAGGACATGCATACGTGCCCAAGTAGGGAAGAGCAGAGAGAGGTAGAGACAGAATCCCAAGCAGGCTCCACGCCTTCAGCACAGAGCCCGACATGGGGCTCAAACTCATGAACCAGAAGATCATGACCTAAGCACCCCCAGTGGCATTTTTGGTACACTCACAGTGTTATACAACCACCACCCGTGTCTAGCTCCAAAATACTTTATCGTTTCCAAAGACGACCCCTCTACCCATTAGCTAGTCACTCCCCACTCCTGCAGCAACCACTCATCTGTTTTCCATCTCTGGATTTACCTATTCTAGACATTTCACATAGAGTCATAAGTGACCACTGTGCCTGGCTTTCACTTGGCATAAGGCTCTAGGGGTTCATCCATACTGTAGCATGTCCATTGGGATACTGACCACTTGCCATTTAGAGATGTCAAAGTAAGAAGTCGAAGACTCCATTCTATTCACCTAACAACTCCCCCACCCGCACCAGCAAGAGCCCCTCTCAGGAGACAAATCCATCCCCCTCCCAATGCACTACCCAGGGGAGTGCTACAGCAGGTGTCAGGGCCAGACCTGTTAGGGACACCAGAGTCCAGCCCGGTCCTGCCCTGGGAGGTCCTGTGTTCATAAAGAGAAAGGCAAACATTAGTATTTAAATGCCTGTATGCTTTTGCTGAAGAAAACAAAACCAGGCAATCCCAAGAACAAAGCAATCCTGAGAGTTTAAAAAACAGTATTTTAGCTGTGAGGACAACAGATTGTGGTCTGACCCCACTGTGGCATCAGCAGAGAATGGGTCAGAGTGTTATCAGCTCCTCAGACAAGGGCCCTGAGTTGTGAATATAAATGCAACTCCTGAATTCTCTTGGGGGGAAAAAAAAAATCAGTCCTAGTACTGAATACCCACTGTGTTCTAGCAGGAATATCAGAATTGTTTCCAGTATATACTTGTATAGTTCTTCTACGAATTCTTCCTTTCTTCTGGACATCATAGCTATTCCCATCTCCCACAAAAACAGCAGGGTTTCTCATCTTGGCACGGCTGACATTCTGAGCAGGTAATTCTTTGTCCTGGAGGGCTGCCCTGTACATTCTAAGATGTTTAGCAGCATCCTGGTCTCCACCCACCAGACGCTGCTGGCACCCCTCCTTGGTAGTGACAGCCAAAAATGTCTCCAGACTTGGCCAAATGTCTCCCAAGGGGTAAAATGGACCTTGGCTGAAAACCACTGATGTAAAGTCAGGTGAAAGAGAACAACTACAAAGAGCTTTCTCACCGGGTCACCTGAAAAATTGCAGGTATGCGATCTTGCACTGTGCTTCCAAAATTAGGTTAATTACAACCAACTCTAAATTATCCAGGGACCAATTATCCACATTACCCCACCCTACACTATCTGAGGTGTCCCCAATTCACCATTCACAAGCAGTGGGTACTGTCGGGAAGAAGAAGGAATTTTAAATCAAGTATGCAGACACACAGGGAGTTTGAATTATTTACTTGTTTAGGATAGAGAGATGGGGGCATGTTATAATGCATCCTCCTTACCGCTTGTGAGTGCTTTAGTGCTGGCCAGACTTTCCCCAGCCCCTGGTAACAGAGGCACTCAAAGAGCAACAATCCCTTCCTGTCCTCCCTGGATGTCAGGAGCTCCCAGAGTATCTCCTTCTGGCAGGGAAAATCCTATTATTACCTCTCTCTTCCGGGCCTATCTTCAGGCAAGTGGACAAGCAGAAGGGCCTTCTCTAGGGAATGAGACCACACAGGATATGAGAATAGAAGATTAACCAATGAATGCAGAAAGAGGGAGAGCCCGACTCTCGTACTATGTCTCTTCCAGTCGAGCCCCTGATATTTGCCTCTCCTCCCTTTGACAATCCAACTCCTTCTAAGAATTGTTATTTACCTTCCCCACCATCTCACCTTCCACTCACTCTCCAACCCCAGCGCTGCACTGAAACTATTCTCACCAAGGGTTCCCAGGTTGCTGAATCTAGTGACCACCCTTCACCCTCACCTTGGATGCAAGGTCCCAGAGAGCAGGGACTTTTGTCTATTTTTTTTTTATCCCCAGTAATAGAACAGTGCCTGGCACATAATGGGTGCTCAGAATAGATCTTTCCAATAAACCAATGAGTGAATCTCACTTCATTTCTGCAAGGCACTGCTAATGCTGACCACTCTCTCAAAACACTTCTCTTGGTTCCCAGAAAGCCACAAACTGCTGGTTTTCTTCCCACCTCCACAGGGACTCCATATCTGCTGCCTTTACGGTGGGCACTTTCTTAGTCCATCCATTAGACACTCGTCAGAATCCCATTGTGGGCTCCCTTCTCACTGAACATTGCTAGACCATCTCATTTAATCCCTTGGCCTCAGTTACCACCTGGAAAGGGCAGTACTTTTTGAACTACCCTATACATATTCATCATGGTCTCTAAGAACTTCTGGGTCATCTTCTAACAAGCTGCCACTACCACCCTTGCCTGCCCCAGGTGTGGGCCCATAACTCAGGACTGGAAAATGGGAGCCCCTCATGCCTCTGGCCAGAATGAACGGATCAGAGATGCTCATATGACCCACACCAACCAACGCAAGTCTGGGCCAAGCTTTCAATGGGTGGGGATGGGCAGTTCTCTCTTGTCCACTGAGCAGTCAGGAGTTGTGACCATCTTGACTCCCAAGGGGAAACTGTGCCTAGGGGTTCTGTCAGGTCCCACAAAAAGCAAGTAAGATGAGACAAACCAGGAACTGATAACTTCATAGGAAACCTAGGGTCCAGCTATGCGTACCTCCCTCTTTTAGGAGTTTCCAATTAAATGACTCAATAAATTTCCTTTTTGCTTATGCCAGTTTGGGTTACCTACTGCCCCTTGAAGATGGCTGAAGTTAATCCAAAAGGAGGAAAAAAAAGAGGAGGGGCCTAATCCTCCCCCCTTTAATCTGCTCTAGCTTTAGTGGTGTGTTCTCCCCAGAATGCCATGATGTGATGCTCTAGAACACCTGAGGGTAAGTCACAAAAAGCCTGGCAGCATCCACTGCTGCCATGGAAGGCTCTCCTGAGAAGGCCATCGTGTAAGGAAACCCAAGCCAGTAGACAGAGAGTGTGCTAGCAGCGAGACCCCAGGTGTTCTAGCCATCCCAGCCAGGTGCTACACATGTGAGTTGAGGAGCCCAGTCCCAGCAGACTCCATATAGAGGAGAACCATCTTCAAAATGCCTGCCATCTTTAGTCTTTTGAGCCCATGACCGCTGAGGCCCCATACATTAAGGGACAGAGGCAAACCTATCCCCTGTGCCCTGCCCCAATCTCTGACCCACATGATCATGTGTATATATAAAACAGGTGTTGGTTCACAGTACTAGGTTTGAGGGTAGCTGGTTATGCAGCAAACATTACAGAAGCACTCAGAGATCTCTTACCTTTGCCACATCGTCCCTGAGATACCAATGCCAACACCAGGCATTTCTCTCTCAGAGGGAGTCCTGACCAGAAAAACCTCTCTCGCAGAACTGAAATGAAGTTATCGATTTGCCTGTATGTCTCCCTTACTGTAGAGCGGACTCCTCCGGGGCTCAGCACAGCGTCTGGTGCTAAGATATCAGTATGTATCTGATGAACAAATGAATGGAAGAAAGAAGAGCCGCACGCCACTGCCCTCTGTGAGGATGCTCCAAGAGCCCTACAACTAGCCTTGTCTTTGGGGGCTCTGCCGAAGGGAAGATGCACTGCAAGTGTTATTATAATAATTGTGACAGGTTCCAAGCCTGGTAATCATTAACCATCCCCAGGAGAGCTAGTTAGCTAGCAAAGAAGAAAGCCCCCTCCCTGGGGTTGGGAGTGCCCGCTGCCCTGACGGCACTTGGCTTCAAACTGAACTCCCCCCGCCTTCTCACAGAGCCGATCTGTCTATAAAATTGGTGGTTTCTATAGAAACAGAAGCACTGTAGTAAAGCGAAGGGAAATCGTACATTCTGTCAGCGTACAGAGATCAATCCTGTTCTTATACAAGGCCAGGACTCTTTCACGCTTTATTTTTGAGCATCTCAGCTTTCATTTCCATCCCAGCCGTCTCATCTCATATTTATGAGGCTCCTGCCCTGGGAATCTCTTCCCTCCTCGCCTAGCTAGCTGCCTTTGTTAACTATGACCACAGGCAGAAGTCTGTAGAAGAGCATGGAAACCTCAGCAGCCCCTTGGGGTGCCAACAGCTCCAAACCCCAATATCAGATGCAGAGCTGGAATCCCTACTCTGGGTAGCACCTGGGATGGTGGCCAGGTCCCCTACTGGTGAGGCTTCATGGCCCCTTAACTGGACATTATAAAAATCTGCTCTGCAATCAGGTACTTGTTTTACATGCCTATACCTTAGACAGTCTCCAAGCTCTTAAATATTAATATTTCTGCAATCTCTGTTTTGCACCCCAAAGTGCAAGTGGCTTTCTAACAGGCAAGGAATTAGAACTTAGACTGTATTTGAATTACTCATGCTGTCTCTTGATCATCTACGGAGAAAATTAGAAAAGGCACAGGTTGTATTTTAATATTTTAGATGAAGGTCCAAATTTTCAGACACATGTTAACTCATAAAAAGTGCCTGCTTTTATCTTGTATCACTCTTAAAATAGAAATAACACGATGTTTTCCTCAAAGAGGCCTTTAATACTACCTATCTGAATCTGACCTAACAGCACTGTGTTTTGGCTTTTTCCTGCTCTAATACATAACTGACTGGATAAACAGGAAAAAAGAGATGGGGGGATGAGGGATGGATGGGTGATGGATGGACAGATAAGCAAATCACATCCACCAGAATCATTTTTCTAAAATGCAAATCTAAGCATCCATCCATGTATTCCTACCCAACATTCCTGAGCACCTACCATGTGCCAGGCATGATGTTAAGCACGGGAGCTTCGGCAGTGGATACATGAGGCAGGGTTGGAACCCTCTAGGAGCTAAGATTTCAGTATCTTTGGAGCTGGAAATATTTGGAGAGGAAGCAGAGAAAGCAGTGCAGAGCCAACACCCTAGTCCAGGTGACAGCTGATGGAAGATTGGCCTAGGACAATGGGCAGTGTACACAATGAGGCAGAAGCAGATCCAGAGCTATCAGCAGGCTTTGATGACCAACTGAGTAACAGCCCTGAGCCTCAATCTCAGTTCACCCCCTTAATAGGCTGTGAGAGCCTCTGTCTCCTCAGCTATAAATCATGAATCCCTGCACCTGCCTCTCAGAGCTGCTATAAGGAGTCAATGAGATGAAGGAGGTCAAAAAGTCAGACACAAGACCTGGTCAAGGATTTTTAAGACCAAAATCCTCTATTTTAAGGAAAAACACCCAGACCCCTGGTTCTTGCCCCCAGACGAGCAACACTAGAAGCTAGAAGCTGTTGGGGTGAAAGAGGAGGCAGAAGGTCCAGAGGGAGGACTCAAAGGCATTGCAGAGCAGGGCCATGAGCCACTCCCCTCCTCTGCAAAGGCTTCAGCCAGCTGCCGGCCACAAGCCCGCTTCACACACGTCTGAGTCCACAGAGCACACCATCCTCCTCTGACCAGTAAAACCGTTCCAGGAGCCTGGGTCCCACTCATCCCATCGGACGCCATCACCAAACCAGAACGCCCATGGCTCCACAATCAGGAGGCTGCACAAGTATAATGTATGTCCTGCTCCATCAGAACCTTCTTGTTTCATGTACTCACAAAGCACACAGAAAACAAAACCGACCAAGTACACCTCAGCTGCCTCAAGAAGTTCTTAAATACGCTTTTCCACTTGGTCCAGGTGACAATCCCGAGGGTGGGTTACCAAACAAGGGGTTTGGAAATAGTCTGCCATCACCTTGCTGTGTGACCTTGGGTAGACAATGAACCTCTCTGAGATTCTCCTTTCTTAAGTGAAAAATGGATACAAGAGTACTAACTAACTATACCACCTAATGAGAAAATGAGGGTTTTTTTTTATGTATACTTCTAAAAAATTTTGGGCTGAATAAATTAAATGTGCCTTTGCAGATACTTTCATGCCTGTTCATAACTCAAATGTGTTCCCTCCAATTTCCTCCTTGTTAATACCACTCCTTCCTCTACAGAACCTTCAATGAAAACTGGACCAAGCCAAATCAAAACAAATTATGAAAGTGAAAGGAGACCAAGCACATCCAAACCATATGGCAGTTCCCTCACCTGGGAGTGAGCAGAGGGGCAAGGCTGCATGAAGATGATAGGTGGACAGAGCTGTCCCCAGGGCCAATGAAAGCACAGCAGAGCATACAGTGAGGCAGGCATGACCACCTTCAGCAAAGACAAGAGGTTCAGAGGTGTTAGGAAACTTACCCAAGGGCACACAGCTCAGTAAGAGCTGAAGGCCTGAATTTGAAAGGTCTTCCTCCACATGCCCTTGCCCATGACATCACCCAGTGAATCATGCCAGACAGAAGCATCCGTGAGTCAGCACATGACCCAGAATGTGCTTGTTTGCAGCAGAATCTGAGTAAACTCGGCCCCTCAGGAGCGGTTCCTCACCTCCACCGGCACTTAGAGATGGGAGAATTCGGTCCTCCACAATCCTGAGAGAGAAGGCAGCCACAGATTCAGAGGAGTCATCAATCTGAGGCTACCAGGCAATGGAAAAGCCAAATCATCTGGCTTACACCAAGACAGCAGAAATCCCCCTCAATGACTCTTGGCTGTATCTCCAAGGCAGACCCCAGATAACTGAGCCCATCTAGACCATGGTTTCTCAATCCTGGCATTACCAGCATTTTGGAATAGATAATTCATTTTTGTGGAAGCCAGTGCTTTGTAGGATGTCGAGTGGCATGCCCATCCTCTACCCACTCAATGCTATTAGTACCTCTCAAGTTGTGATAACCAAATATATCTCCAGATGTTGCTAAGTGTCTCCTGAGGGACAAAAGTGCCCCCCATTGAGAATTATAGCCCTGGATAGATGTATCACACTCGAGACACAAACAGATGGGCCAGAGAGAGATGAGAGGGGCAGTGGGGCGTCCAAGACCTCTCCCATAGAATAGAATGGCTGCCCCACAGTAAAGTTTCCCAGGCTGAGCCTGCACTGCACATTCCAGCCCCAAGACTGGCAAAGCCGACTGGCCTCAGTGGGACTAATTTAGTAGACCCAGCTCCTAAGAGACCCAGCTCCAAACAGGCTGATGTGTAAGATTCCAGAAGACTGTTTTCCCAAGAGGAACAGAGCTTTCGAGGAGACCAGGTTTTTGTACTATCAGGTCAGCAGATGCTTTCCCGGAGAGAACTACGGGGATGCAGAACCATGCTTGATAAAAACATCAAGAGGGGGTTGTTGGAGGATATGGGGTAGTGTTCCTGGCCAGAACCTCCCTCCCTTGGTTGGGGATGAGAGTCGTATTCACTTTTGCATCTTCTATTGTTAAAGGTGTGTGCCCATCAAACAGTTCTGCCAGCCTGTGAGCTCCAGGAAATCAAGAGCTGCACATTATCTACACCTTCAGAAACCTCACCATGTGCAACGTGCTTCCTTTAACACAAATCTCTTGGGCTTTTAACGTTTATTTTTGAGAGAAAACGACAGAGTATGAGCAGGGGAGGGGCAGAGAGAGAAAGAAACAGAATCTGAAGCAGGCTCCAGGCTCCAGGCTCTGAGCTGTCAGCACAGAGCCCAACATGGGGCTCAAACCCATGAACCATGAGAGCATGACTTGAACCGAAGTCGGACACTTAACTGACTAAGCCACCCAGGCTCCTCAACTTCTTTAAAGACGGGGTATGTGGGCAGAAGAAGAAAGGAGGCAAGAGAGACTTCCTGCTATATAAGGAGATGGAACAGACTCTAAAGAGCCGATGATAGCACATCTCCGTCAAATCTGGCCTGAGCTGGGCAACACATCAAGACTTCACATGACGCCTGCTACTCACTGCTTTCTGCCTCCGCTTTGTCCAAGGAGATCTTGGGATCACGGTACTGGGAGAAGATGGAGGAGGAGGGGATAGGCATGGAGCAGAGAGGAGGGAAATGGGAGGGGGAGCACAGGAGAACATACACAAGAGCTCATTCTCCAAGGACAGCAAGGGTTCCAGAAACACTGCAGACCCTCCTCTTTTAATCGAAACCTACATTGTCTTCTCAGTAACAATCAGATGGATGATCATCATTAACATTTACTGAGGTTTTACTGTGTACCAGACACTAGTCTACATGCATGGCTGTATTAACACTGAATCCTTACTACAAGCATAGGAGGCACAGAGCCATGAAGTAGCTTGGTTAGTCGAGATTACTAGCCAATTAATAATGTTGCACAGTAGCAAACGAGGCAACTCAGAAACCCTGAGGAGTCCTGCATCAAAAGCCTCCAATTCTGGACTCTCCCACACTTGCTTTTCTATGTCCATTCACTTGTTTTTTGTGGCTATTGTTTTTGCCAGCATCATCTTTTATTTATTTATTTTTTTGCAAGTAGTAGCTTTTAACATGCTGTAGAATACATTCTAGAAAGCACACATCTAGAATGTAGGTTTTGGTTCATTCTATGTCTACTTCAATACCTTCATAAAATGAGCCAAAATTTTAACTTAAAAGCATAACTGTAATTAGTTGTAATAAATGTAATAAGGTAAATATAATAAATGATTAACATTTCATTATAACATCCTATTTCTATTTAAATTATAAATATAAATTTATTATATTTATAAATATAAATTATAAAATGTGTAAGTTTTTACATTTTATTTATATTAAAGTTAATATATAGTTGACACTATATAACAAGTCATTTTTATACTCTAAAAAATTAAAATATAAATTAAGGGGCTCCTGGATGGCTCAGTTAGTTAAGCATCCAACTTCGGCTCAGATTATGATCTTGCGGTTCACGAGTTCAAGCCCCACATCAGCTCGGTGCTGACAGCTCAGAGGCTGAAGCCTGCTTCCGATTCTCTGTCTCCCTCTCTCTCCCCCTCCCCTGCTCACGGTCTCTCTCAAAAATAAAAACATTCTTAAATTTTTAAAATATAAATTAAATGTAAGTATTATTGAGCTTTAAAATGTCTCCAAGAGAGGCATCTAGGTGGTTCAGGAGGTTAAGCACCGAATTCTTGATTTCGGCTCAGATCAGGAGCTCATGGTTAGTGGATGTGAGCCCTATGTCAGGCTCCACACTGACAATGCAGAGCCTGCTTGGGATTCTCTCTGCCCCTCCCTAGCTCAGGCACGGGTTCTCAAAATAAACTTTTTGTTTTTTAATAGCTCCATGATAAAAGTACTAAGAGTGTGGTACCCATTTACCAGATGAAGAGATTCACAAGGATTACCTGACCTGCTAAGGAATCCTAGACAGCAAACTGAAGTCACGGACCAGGAATAAAGACAGAGGCAAAACAAATCATTCTTGGGGTGCTTGGGTGGCCCAGTCGATTAAGTATCAGCCTTCGGCTCAGGTCATGATCTCACAGTTTGTGGGTTTGAGTGTAGCATCAGACTCCATGCTGATAGTGCAGGGCCCACTTGGGATTCTCTCTTGCTCTCTTCCTCTCTGCCCCTCCCCCACTAGCTTTTTCTCTCAAAATAAACTTAAAAAAAAAAATTCTTGCCAAGACTAGGTTGCTTGGGCACAGTTGTGTGAACTTTCCTTCCAGGAAAGGAAGGGAAAGGAAGGGAAAGGAATAAATCTGCTGCCTCCCTTCCTGACTTTCTAGTTAAAGTTCATCCCGCACAGAGTCCCAAGTCCTGCATGTACAGGCTGTGCTCCCCATGCTCCTCCACACAGCCCTTAGGAAAGGCAGATTACACCCCATGGTACAAGACTTGTGCAAGGCCCTTCTGCTCGAATTTGGGCAGCAAAGACATCGCAGCTCCCACCATAGTAGGGCCAATAAATGCTATGTCAAACCCTGGGTCTCTCCTCAAGTGATGGCAGAGGCTGAGACTCAATGCTCTCAGGAGCTAAGGGGACAGTAACAGTGAGTGGGCCCACACACTGAGCCAGAAGTCAGGACTATGGGGGTAGGAGGGTGGTGGTAGAGGTAACAAGGCCAAGAGAATGAAGAGCACATAAACGGAGTCCAGGACACCCATGGTCTTAGGCCATCTGGGTTGTCCCAGAACACTCGCATGGTTCCAGATTCCAGGAAGTCCACCAAGCACTGACAGATTCTGTGTCTGGTGAGAGATGCTTCCTAGATGTTGGTCTTTTTGCTGTAACTTCACAAGGCACTGGGGCAAGGGGCTTTCCTGCAGCCTCTTTTATAAGGGCACTAACCTCCTTCATGAGTGTGACCTCATCACCTCCCAAACACCATCACACTGGACGTTAGGATCTAACTCAAGTATTTTAGGTCACACATTCGGTCCACAGCACATCTTCGAATTAAACGTTAATGCTCCTTCATTCAGTGGTATAAAGCATTCGACTCGTCAGACATCTATCTAAACCACCCACTGAAAATGCAGATTCCCTTGGGGGCCTGGGGGGCTCAGTTGGTGAAGCGTCCAACTTCGGCTCAAGTCATGATCTCGCAGTCCGTGGGTTCGAGCCCCACACTGGGCTCTGTGCTGACAGCTCAGAGTCTGGAGTCTCCTTCAAACATCTGTGTCTCTCTCTCTGCCCTTCCCCCACTCACACTCCATTTCTCTCTCTCAAAAGTAAATAAAAACAAAACAAAGAAAATGCATATTCCTTGGCTACACCCCAGAGCTAAAGTGGCAGCCTTATTTGGGGATACAATCACAGAATCCACATATTTTTAACAAGGTCCCTAACAAGGTCCCCAAGTGACTTCTGCGCACACTTCATTTCAGAAACGGCTCGAGCAGCGTCATGAACTGCCCTGAGCATGCCCAAATTCCCCAACTCATTTCAAGGGGGAAAAATCGAAACCCAAAAGTGATTAACTGCAGATCAATGGAACAGAACAATGAATCACGCAGAAGGTCAAGTTGCAGTGCACAGAAGCACAGGGCAGACCGTGTGCACGGCAACTCAACATAATTAGGGGCCCTAGGAAGCGTCATTTGCTCATAAACATTTACAGAAACAGCTCTCCTGGATATGAAAGTTACTTTTTCATATAGCTGTAGGAAAAGTAAATTTGTTTTTAATATCATACTCTACATCGATTTGTTATTCTTAAGTTTCTTTTTGAGCAACCAAAAGACTCCACCTGTTTACCCTTTTCTGTCAGAATGAAGCCGCAGGAGGGGGAGGCCAGAACAGAATATACCTCCTCCCCTGTAGAATAATGAACACTTTCGGATTCTTCCACATTAAGACTTTCCCTTGGTTCTTGCAGCCCTAGCTGACATCAGATGCTATTTAATGGAGACAGATGACACAGGGTGAGGTTGGGCATGGAAAGGGGGCCTCCAGTGTCAGTTATGCACGCAAGAGTCTGTCACTCATGAAACTTTCATTAATAAATCTTTGAGCACCTACTGTTCCAGCATAATATACCCACCTCTGGAAATTTTTAACAAACTCACATTTAATTTCCTTTTTCATTAATTAATTTTTGTATTAATCTCATCCATTATAGCCTAATACCTCCCAATTACACATTATAAGCTCGGAGGGAAGTTGGTAATTGAGACTGTCCCAGGATTCCACGAGTGCCCTGCTCAGGATGTCTGCTTTAATTAGGTTTTCATTAATTACTTTTTTTTTATCAATTAATATTTTGTACTTTAGACCCAATACTCTTAATCTCCACATCCCCTGCCCTTAAATGACACCTCATTTACTATCATCAGTCAAGCACGGGGGCCCAGGAAGAGTTCAGAATAAGCTGTACTGTAGATAGGCTATGGGTCTGTCATACAAATTGTACATCATCCTTTGGGTATGTTTCACCTCAAAATGTGTGTTGTGGGCATGTAGGAAGACTAGGAATTAAGAGAAAAGACCTTGACTGGCCCAACAACCCACCTGCAGGTAAGGAGCCAATGTCCAGATAGGGAAGTGGCCTTGCCAACCTCTCAGATCCCATCTACAACACTTCCCCACCACCACCCTCACCTTGTTCCTTCCATATCTCCACCTCATTACTAAGGTGAATATGTAATTTATCCTCTACACTAAGGCACTTGTGACAGAAATAAGAACTGCCATCAGTCATTATGCTGGGGAACAATAGACACACACCATGACTGTCCCCAGACCACCAGGATATAGGGTCACCCAAACCTTGACTGCCATCATGCAAGCTGTCTTCCCTTGGCTACTAGCTTGAAAACCTCCTCCTGAGAACCATTTCTTCAAGGATACAACCCTGCTTTTATTCCCTTAATACAGCCTAGTGTTTGCCTGACAATCAGTACACATTGATAAATGATAATATGATATAATCTCTACCTCCTAAACTTACTATTCCTACTTTCTGTTGGGTGTGTGTGTGTGTATGCGCACTAAGAACACTTTAACAGGAGATCTACACACTTAAGATTTCAGCGGACAATGCAGCATTGTTAACTATAGGCGCAGTGTTGTACAGTCTAGCAGATTTCTGGAATATATGCATCTTGCACAACTGAACCTCAATGCCTATTGAAGAGCAACTCCCCATTCTTCCCCCATCCCGCCCCCCCACCACCATTCCCTGGAAAGCATGGGTCTAGGAGTCTGACTACAGTATTTTTAGATATTTCATGGAAGTGGAATCATGTGGCATTTGTCTTTCTGTGATAGGCTTATATCAGTTAGCATAACGTCCCCCTACATTCAACCGTGTTGTTACAAATAGCAGGATTTCATTATTTTTAAAGGATGAATAATACTTCATTGTACGTATATACCACCTTTACTTCATCCTTTCATCTGTCAGTGGACATTTAGGTTGCTTCCATATCTTGGCTATTGTGAATAATGTTGCAATGAACGTCGGACTGCACATAGGTCTTCAAAATCCCAAATTCTTCAAGATGTATACCCAGGGTTAGAATTGCTGGATCATACTGTAATTTTTTTTTAAGTTTTTGAGGAACCATCATACTGTTTTCCCTAGCAGCAGGACCATTTTATATTCCCACCAACAATGGAGAAGGTTTCCACTTTCTCCACATCCTTGCCAACGCTTTTTTTTTTGAATGTTTATTTTAAGAGAAAGAGAAAGAGGGCACACAAGAATGGGGGAGGAGCAGAAAGAGAGAGAGATGGGGATAAAGAGAAAATCCTGAGCAGACTCCATGCTGTCAGCAAAGAGCTAACTCATGAGCCATGAAAGTCATGGCCTGTGCTGACATCAAGAGTCAGAGGACACTCAACCAACTGAGCCACCCGGGCACCCCTACCTTTTGATTCTTTGATAATAGCCATCCTAATGGGTTTAAGGTGATGCCTCAATGGGGAAAAGACAGTCTTTTCAACAACTGATGTCGGCAAAACTGAATATCCATATGCAAGGAAATGAAACTGGAATTCACCTTACATTATACACAAAAATCAACTCAAAATGGAAGAGGATTTGAACCTAAGACCTAGAATATAAAACTCCTAGAAGCAGACAAAGGGAAAAGCTTCCTAACGTTGGACTTAGCAAAGACATCTTGGAAATGACTGACCTCAAAGCATAGGCTTTGTTGCAAAAATTGGTTAAGTGGGACTGCATCAAACTAAAAAGCTTCTGCACAGCAAAGGAATTAATTAACTGAGTGAAAAGGCAACCTATACAATGAAAAAATATTTGGAATCCACAAATCTCTTAAGGTGTTATATCCAAAATATATAAAGAATTCCTACAATTCAGTAACAAACAAAAAAGAAACATTTAGAAGATTTAAAAATGGGTAAAGAACAGACATTTCTCCAAAGACATACACATGACCAACAAGTACATGAAAAGATGCTTAATATCACCAATCATCAAAAAAATTCAAAGTAATTCCATTTGCTGTCTTAGATTTTGCATTAGTTCACCCTGTATCTTTTCTTCATCTTGTATACATCTTACCATTTCTCAGCTATGGTTTTATAAAATGTTAACAAAACCAGGCTTTGTTGAGCCCAGCTTTCAGTGCCAGGGATGGAGGCGAGTCCTTTAAGAGCATCACCTCATGTAATCCACACAAGAGCCCTGGAAAATGGAAAATATCCATTTTACAGATGAGGAAACAGAGGCTCAGGTGCAGTGATTGATCACCATGCTGAAAAACCAAATCCCTCAAGAACTGAGCCCAGACGGGAAAACTGAGGGGAAAAAATCACCTCTACTTGACCAAGCAGACCTTCTCTTTTTGCTTGGACTCTCCTTTGCAGCGACCACTAAAACCTATGCCCGGGTTTTAACACCAGGACCCTAGGTTCCATGAAGAGCTGACCCTAGCTAGAACTCTCACAAAGATTTCCTGAGCCCTGAGGGAGAGCCCTAAGGGAACAAGCACAGAAGCCAGAAAGCTGGTACAGTGTAGAGGACTGTATCCTCCCTCAGGGAGCTCACTCCTGGACCTCACTAGCCTGTCCCATTCCATGCCCTGATTCTGCGGATGCTGCCACTCTCATCTGGACGGGCTGGCCCACTCCCCAGCACCTAGTCCCCCCACCCTCCACTAACATAGAATGCCCATCCCACGGGACTGAGAGTACCTCTGTTCCTTAACCACTCAACCCACTACTACCTACAAGGAGCTGGCTCACAGTCACTCAACTAGGTCACATGTATATTTAGTGTATATTTGCATATATCCTGATATAGTAAAATACTGTACTCAATCACATCAATAGAAGTATTTCCCTTCTATGCATATACAGTCATCAGACAACACTGGTCATTCATTGCTCCCTCGCCCTCCACTAACAGGCACATACGCATACACACACATACACGCAGCAGGTGATATAGTGACAGGCTACAATGTTTCCAACACTATCTGAGCAGTGAGCAAACAACATCCCCAAATAATTCATTTCCCTATTTTTGGAGAACATACCAAGACAGGAGGTAAAACTGTCCCCATTTATAAAAAGACTACAAAAAAAAAATACAACCAATTTAGAGCCTAGGAAGATATTTTGTAAATTAAACGAGAGAATAAAGTATGCAGGAAAAATATACTTTTCCTAAAATGATTCATTGCATAAAATGCCATTAAATTTCATACACTCTCCTTTTTGGGTTCCCCATAAATTCAAGAAAACCTGGTTTCTATGAAAAAAATTTTTCAATGAGATCAAAAGATTTTAAAAAGCGATATAGTTAAAAGCCTAGAAAAAAATTAAAAACAGGTCATTAAAATAAATGTTTTGAAATTCAATAGTTGGTAAAATAATGTTAGCGCATTTAAAAGTCATCAGGAACAGAACTGATGCCACCAAGTACTGAAGCAGTGATATGTAGAACTTTCCAGAAATAAAGAAGAGGGGACAATGAAGATTGTTATGGTGTTGTTGGTTCTCTAGAAACCTAAAACCTCTTTCTATCCCCCATTAAAAGCAAATATCCATATACTGTGGTATCCTTGCTCAGAAACGCTGGATATTTTAGTTTAGTTACCAGGTACAATACAGTACTGGTTAGAAAGGAAAATAAGTAAGTTTCTAAGAAAGGTTATAGTTGCATTTGGCTGGAAGGACGTAGAATGGGTGCCCTGGAATAGAATAAAGGGTTGGGACAGCAGGCATCCATATAACAGATGCTTCCAAGAAGTCAGCAAAGATGTGCAGGTGGGGAGAGTCAGGGGAAAAGAGACCAACTCCACTGCCTTCTAAATGGCAGCAGGGATGAAAAGAATTCTGCATGCATCAAGGAAGTATACAGAGGTGACTGAATAATGACTGCCCCCAAAATGTCCACATTCTAATGCCTAGAGTCTGTGAAAAGGTTACCTTATGTGGCAAATGGGACATTATAGATATAAGTTAAGGATTTTGGTATTGGGAGATTCTCTGGATTATATAGCAGGCCCCATGTAATCACAAGGGTTCTCGTAAGTAAAAGAGGAAAGAAGAATCATCAGAGAAGGCGATGTGAAGGACAGAAGCAGAGGCCTGAGTAACCTGGGACAAGCCAACCAATCCAGGCGGCCTATAGACGGTACCTTGCCAAGGAAATAGATTCTCCCCTTCAAAAAAAAAAAAAAAAAAAAAAAAAAGTACACAGACCTGCTGACCCTTTGATTTTAGATTTCCGATCTCCAGAGATATAAGATAATATATCTGTGCTGTTTCAAGTCCTTAAGTTTGTGGCAATTTGTTACAACAGCAACAGGAAACTAATATAGATGCTTTACTGAAAAGAAGAAAAGAGATGCAGAAATTAACTCTCAGCTTCTATATGTTGTACCTAACTCAGTGTTGATTCCTCGCATTAATTGAAGTTCTAATATTGAATTTGATAATAAAGGATTCTCCATAATCACAGTTTAGGAGTCCTGAAATTCTGGCATGTTGGGTAAGCTTATTACTACAGTGCCAGGCAGAAAGAAAACTCCCAGTAATGAAATGATAAGAAAATTAGAAATATTAAGGACAAGAGAGGTATATAATGAGAATTCCCCCCCAAAAATAGATCATATAAAGGTATGTTGTATTCAATGTCCAAAATATCCTGAATATTTCCAGTATGAAAGAAACAAGCTATCTATATAGGAAACATTCCTAAAATTAAATGACTAGTCTCAGACTTCTCCTCTACAATTACTAGACTGCAAAAGCTACCAATCAAATAGATACAGGGTTTAAAACACTCTGTTCATGTACTGAAAAAGCAGAAAGGTATTTGACAAGTGTGAAAAAATGCAGAGAATACCTACAAAACATCTCACCACCTACCCCACCTGCCAACTAACTGTCCTCAGGTGAGTACTAAAAGAAATACCCTAACCAAATAGGGATTAGTTTTTAAAATGAAAAATGGGTTATTTCTTATATTTTCAAAGACCTGGTAGTGAACATCAAAAGCGGCTGAACATGGAATGGCCTTAAAAACAATGTAAATACAATTATCAACAACGTAAAAATCATTAATGATTTTAAAAAGACACATAATTTTAAATAATGATAATTAAATTAGAAGAAAGCATAAAAATCTCATTTTATACCCTCAACAAGTGAGGAAATGAATGAAGATTATAGAATGGTATGTTAAATTACATCAACCTGCTTTATCCTATGCAGGGGAAAACCAGTAATATATTTTGTATTCTGAAGGCAATTAGAAGTAAGTCTTAGAAAAACTTAGAATTAGTTATGTTTTCAAGACAACTAAATGTATCCAACAGTGAAAGTAAATGCAGGATATAATGCAAAAATACCTAATTAAGTGAGGAAACTGGCAAACTCCTTCTGTAAAGATCAAATAATAAATACTTCAGGTTTCTGAGCTGCGTACAGTTATTGCCACACATTCTCCTTCATTTTATATTGTTTTGCAACCATTTAAAAATGTAAAAGCTATCCTTTTTTTTCCCCTACTTGGCTTATTTTTTTTTTTAACTTTATAGTTTATTGTCAGGTTAGTTTCCACATAACACCCAGTGCTCTTCCCCACAAGTGACCTCCACCAAGACCATCACCCCATTACCTTTCCCCCTTCCCCCCTCAGTTTGTTTTCAGTATTCAAGAGTCTCTCGTGTTTTGTCTCCCTCCCTCTCCCTAACTCTTTTCCTCCTTTCCCTCCCCATGGTCCTCTGTTGGGTTTCTCCTGTTAGACCTATGAGTGCAAACATACAGTGTCTGTCCTTCTCCGCCTGACTTATTTCACCTTAGCAGGACACCCTCGAGGTCCGTCCGCGTTGCCACGAATGGCCAGATTCTGTAAAAGCTATTCTTGGCCTGTGTGCTTTACACAAACAAGCCACAGGTTGCCAACCACTGTACTTGGGTTAAAAAGTAAAGGAGGCAGGGAGAAAGAAAACTCTAAAAATATTTTTTATAAAATCCAAAGCCTTAAACAGAGATGATTAACATCAGGAAAAAATATAGCAGTGGCCTCAACTTTCCTAGTAAAAGACAATGATTAATGAATAAAAAACTAGGACAAGTATTTTCCATAAGACATCATAGTAATTAAATTCAAAAATAGGTCAAATGTGAAAGAACGGGTAGGTTTAACAGGCAACTTTCAATGGGAAAACAAAACTGCAGGTGTACCAGTATCCGTCGAAGCAGAATTAAAATTTTTAAATCGTACAAAGAAAACCTTTTTACATTGATTTAAAAAAAATGTAATTCACAAAGGAATCCTAACTATTAAGACATCTTCAGGGCTCCTCCGTGGCTCAGTCAGTTAAACATCCGACTCCTAGTTTCAGTTCAGGTCATGATTTCACAACTCTTGAGTTTGAGTGCCGCGCTAACAGTACAGAGCCTGCTTGGGATTCTCTGTCTCCCTCTCCTGCCCCTCCCCTTCTCACACTCTTTGTCTCAAAAATAAACATTTTTTAAAGACAAAAGGAAAATTGAACCAAAATAAGGAACAATCTAAAACCTTTGGAATGCAGCAAAAGCTGTTCTAACCGGGAAGTTTATACCAGTACTGACCTATCTCAAGAAGCAAGAAGAATTTCAAACAAGGTACCCTTACACCTAAAGGAGCTAGAAAAAGAACAAAACCCAAAACAAAGCATAAAGATTAGAGCAGAAATAAATGAAATAGAACATATCAATGAAACCAGGAGCTAATTCTTTGAAAACATCAACAAAACTAATGACCTTCTACTCAGACTCAGAGAGACAGAAGGAACTCTAACAAAATTGTTAATTCAAGAGGAGGATGAACAACCAATACCACAGAAATTCAAAGGATTATAACACAATTATGAAAAATTGCATGCCAACAAATTGGATAACTTAGAAGAAATGGATAAATTTCTAGAAACATAACCTTCCAAAACTGAGCTGGAATAGGAAATTTGAACAGACTGATTACTAGCAAGGAAATTGAATCAGTAACCAATAATCTCCCAAAAAACAAAAATCCAGAACTAGATTAGCCTCATGGGGGAATTCTTCTCAAACTATCCCAAAAAAAATAGAAGAGGAAAACAATATTCCAAATTCATTCTATGTGATCAGCATTACCCTAATACCAAAACCAGATAAAAACAGCAAAAAACAAAACAAAACAAAAAAAAATAACAGACAACTACAGGTCAGTATCTCTCATGAACACAGATGCAAAAATCTTCAAAATACTAGCAAACCGAATTCAACAATACATTTAAAAAAATCATTCACCATGATCAAGTGGGATTTATTCCCAGGGTGCAAGGGTGGTTCAGTATTTCCAAATCAATCAACATGATATATGACATCAATAAGAGAAAGGATAAAAATCATATGATCGTTTTAATAGATGCAGAAAAATCATTTCACAAAGTACAACATCCATTCATGATAAAAACCCTCAATAATGTAGGTTTAGAGGAACATACCTCAACATAATAAAGGCCATATATGAAAAACCCACAGCAAACATCACACTCAATGATGAAAAACAGAGCTTTTCCCCTAAGGTCAGGAATAAGACAGGGATGTCCACTCTCACCACTTTTATTCAATATAGTCCTGGAAGTCTTAGCCACAGCCATCAGACAACAAAATGAAAAGGCATCCAATTTCATAAGGAAGAAGGACAACTTTCACTATTTGAAGATGACATTGTACTCTTCACAGAAACCCCCCTCCCAAAAAACCAAGTAACTACTAGAACTGATAAATGCATCCAGTAAAGTCACAGGATACAAAATTAATGTACAGAAATCTGTTGCATTCCTATACACTGATAATGAAGCAGAAGAGAAATTAAGAAAACAATCCCATTTACAATTGCACCCAAAGTAGTAGGATATCTAGAAATAAACCTAACCAAAGATGTGAAGGACCTGTACTCCAAAAACCATAAAACACTCATGAATAAAACTGACCACCACCACAAAGAAATGGAAAGGCATTCCATGCTCATGGATTGGAGAAACAAATATTGTTAAAATGTCTACACAACCACAAACGATTTTCACATTTAACGCAATCCCTATCAAAATACCATTTTTCACAGAACTAGAATCAACAATCCTGAAATTTGGGTGGACCCACAAAGGACTCCAAATAGCCAAAGCAATCCTGAAAAAGAAAATCAAAGTTGGAGGCATCATAATTCCTGACTTCAAGTTATATTACAAAGCTAGTTTGATTTACAAATCCAAACAATATGGTATTTCCCCACCCACCCCAAAAAAAGAACACAAAGATCAATGGAAAAGAATAGATAATCCAGAAATAAACCCACAATTATATGGTCACTTAGTCTTTAACAAAAGCAGGAAACAATGGGAAAATGACAGTCTCTTCAACAAATGGTACTGGTACAACTGGACAGCTACAAGAAGAATGAAACCAGACTTTATTTTACCATACACAAAAATAAAATCAAAATGAATTAAAGACCTAAATGTGAGGCCTGAAACAATTAAAAATCCTAGAAAAGAGCACAGGCAGTAATTTCTCAGACATCAGCTATATTACCTTTTTTCTAGATAGGTCTCCAAGGGCAAGGGAAACAAAAGCAAAAATAAACTTTTGGGATCACATCAAAATAAAAAGCTTCTGCACAGCAAAGGAAACAATCAACAGAACTAAAGGCAACATACAGAATGGGAGAAGATATTTGTAAATGATATACCCACTGAAGAGTACTCAAAATACATCAAGAACTGCTACAACAAAAAATAATCCCAATAAACATGGGTGGAAGACATGAACAGATATTTCTCCAAAAAAAAAAAAAAATATATATATATATAGACAGACGACACATGAAGAAGTGCTCAAAATCACTCATCAGGGAAATCATCAAAACCACAATGAGAGATCACCTCACATCTGTCACAATGGTGGACAGATGTGTTTCTACACAAAAAAACATTAAGGTTCCTCAAAAAATCCAAAATAAACTACCATATGATCCAATAAATGCACTATGGGATATTTACTGAAAGAAATAGGAGACCACTAATTCTAAAGGATTATGCAATCCTTATGTTTATTGCATCATTATTTACAATAACCAAATTACTGAAGCAGACCAAATGTCCACTGATAATGGATCAAGAAGGGGTGGTATATATGGGTGTGTGTGTGTTGAGTCAAAGAAGAATGAAATCTTGCCATATGCAACAACACTGGTGGATCTAGAGTACAATGCTAAACAAAGAGAAAGACAAATATCATACGATGTCACTCATATATGGAATTTAACAAAAGACATGAAGAAAGACTGTTAACTATAGAAAACAGATGGTTACCAGAGGGGAAGTGGGGGGGGGGGCAGGGGGGATGGTGAAACAGGTGACAGGGATTATGTGTATTCTTATCCTGATGAGCACTGAGTAGTATATGTAACTGTCAAATCACTAGATTGTACACCTAAAACTAATTTAATGCTGTATGTTAACTATACTGGGATTGAAATATAATTTTAAAGTAAAAATAAAGAAGCCATGACTGGTATAATCAATAGTGTATATTTAAAAGACATATGCAAAACTTTCTTTTCCTACTGAAAATTCTTAATACTGTGCCACAAAAGAACCTCAGTAACTCATTTTTCACTGTCTCATATGCCATGCTACCTAGATGTCAAGGCCAAAGGTTAAGCAACATTTAACCAGCAATTGATTTTAAAAGAGCACACACACCACTAATCATTTTACAAAGATTTCTGTCATAATCCTGACACCAAGATCTGATCAAAATCACAAAATTATAAACCTTTAAGCCACTATCATGTGTATAAATAAAAATCAAAAAAAATTTAAGAAAACGAGTCCTATCACATATGAAAAAAATAAGATCAAGTAAATTTCATTCCAGAAATACAAGGAAATTTCAGCATCAATAAATTAGTATATTTAATTCAAAGAAAAATATATTTTAAATTTAACATCAGACAAGTGTGTGAATAGATGCCAAACGATATTTGATTAGAATAAATATCCATTCCTGATTTAAGTTCTTAGTAAAATAGTTTAATTATCATTATTTTAAAGTGATTTGTATCTACCTAGGAAAGCCAAGGTAATCAACAGGAAAATGACTCTAACTTATATTCAAATTCAGTAAGACCTCTAGCATAAAAGTAAATGAATGGACTCATTGTTTTTTCATATAACATTATCAACCAATAAGAAAATATAAAGCTGGGGCAGAAAACGTCCCATTTGCTGCCATGTACATGTTTAAATACATATACACACACAGAGATATAAACGCATTAATACTGAGCTGGGGGGAAAAGCCCTGATTTATAACATTTATAGTATTTCTGATTTTGGCAGTTTAAACATTTCCACCATAACAGATTAGAAATGCCCAACGCGGTAATTAGTGCAAAATCAAGGGCATTGATAACAAAATGTAACAATTAGAAAGTGATGAGTTTTGAGGATTACCTTTTATAATATGTATCACTGGAAGTTATAATTTAAGTTTTAAGAATGGCTGTGTTCTACAACCACGGCAATGAAGTTCTGAAAATAATCCGCTCTTGAGAGCTGGTACCGATGGACTCCAGCACATAACTGTCTAAAGAATCCAATAATCTCAACAAGATTCAGCCCTTGTTTAAAAAAAAAAAAAAAAAAAAGTATTACTAAGCTTCCCGAAGAGTCATAAAATAAAGCTTCAACAAACAAAAGGTCATCATGCTCATAACTGAGAAGACTTAATATGGTGAAGAGGTTAATTCTCTTTAGATTCATCTACACATTTAAGAAATCCCAACCAATATCCAATTTCATTTTCATTGGAGATAGTGGAAGGGCGATTCTTGCAAGGCAATCCTAAATTTGATCTATAAAAATAAACAAGCAAAAAGATCTAGGAAAATTCTACAGCAACCGCAACATTCAGGAAAAGTACTAAGCACTAGAAAAACAGAAATCCTGGTCTCAGTCTAGCGGGATAGAAAGGCACCCCAACAGATAATTCCAACCACATGTGGCAAAGAGCATGATGGAGCTACCCAAGAGGATGTGGGGGAAACAAGGAGCCTCCAAATGTCACAGGGAAAGAGTGACATCTTGAACAGATTTGCCTCTTCCAGTCTTTTGAACCTCTCATCAAATTGATTTCCAAGAAGCTGTACCAATTCACATTCCCACCACCAGTGTGTGAGACTATTTTCTAACATGCTTGCCAACAGAGCATTATTCCATTTTTATTTTATCTTGCCTAGTTTAACAGGTGAAAACAGTACCTTGTCTTAAGTAGCATGCCTGGTGTCTAATGAGGTTGGTAGGATTTCATTTACTGGGTATTTCTACTACTACTTCTGTGGAAATCCATCTCTCCTCTATGCTCCCTTGCCCCCGCCTCCTTGCTGTGTTATCCTAGCCCTGAATGCACTGTGCCATGGCCATGTGGAAGTCCACTATCCGCACAAGACTACAACTCAGGAACAGGGACTGTGTCGACTCTCTCCCCGTATCTGCAGCAGAAAGCACTGCCCAACTTCGAGTAGGCACTCTGAAAGCATCTGCCAAATAAAGGAGACAGCAGGTTGTGGGGCACTTGGTGCTGCTTCCACCTAGATGTCAGCAGTGGCACATCGGAACCACATAAAAATGGAGCAGCTTTTCCCGAGACACAGTTCTGCCAACATTATTAACAGCGGCTGGGCACAAACAAGGAGAAAAACAGAAATAGAGCAAGGCTGGAGTTCATTCCATTGTACATGATCATCAGGCTGAGAAAAGTTTGTAAAATTCAAGAAGAATTGTCTTTAGAAAATACATTTTTGCTTAAGAGACTGTTGCAATGTCCTTGCACAACTGTCGGAGAAAATTTGATTCTCCACAAATAATAGTCTCTTGAATTTCTGCTTTATTTCTAAAGAGCTCCCCTGATTCAGCTTCCATTTGCTGTGTCTTTACTTCTTTTCAGAGAGGTGGCTGGTCTGCCATTATCTGCTCATCAGATACTGGAAAGGCACTGTGGGGAGATGCTATAGCATTTCAGCACACAATGAGTTTATACAACTTCGCTAGGACATCTGTGCAAGACCTCAGCCGTTCCTTCTACAGCTACTTAATTAAAGGAACTCCGAGAACAAGAGCGGTTCCATCCATTCAGTAGGGGAAAGGGGTTGAATGGTGCTCCCCAAAAGATATGTCCTGATCCCTCAAAATTGTGAATATGACCATTTGGGGAAAGTGGGTCTTTAAAGAGATCATTTTACGGATCTTCAGATGAGATTATCCTAAATTACCAAGGGGAGTCCTAATTCCAGTGACAAGTGTCCTTAGAAGAGAAAAGGAAAAGACACAGACATATGGCCACATGAAGAGAGAGGCAGAGCCCGGAGTGATATATCACAAAGAGCGCCAAGAGCCACCAGAAGGAACCAGACAGGGAGGGGACAAAGTGTGCTCTGGAGTCTGCAGAGGAGGCACGGCCCTGCTGATACCTTGATTTCAAACTCTGGCCTTCAGAACTTTGACAGAATACATTTCTGTTGTTTTGAGTCACCAAATCTGTGGTCTTTTGCTACAGCAGCCTTAGGAATCTCTACAATGGTTGATCCCATTCACCTGCCCCTGAATCCCTTCTCTCCTAGATTATTATTCAGACCAGTGCAGCAGCCTCCACCCAGCCCCCTGCCTTCATCCTTGTCCTCTACCAGCCAATCCCCCACCTGCACCAGATGTCAGGAAGAATTTCCCAACATTTAAACCGGAGACTGACACTCCCCTACTAAAACCTTCAGCCACGGGCTGGCAGCCCAAAGATGCACATTGAGATAACTCAAGATGCTCAGTCTAGTGTCTGAGGATTCTCACCAAGTGCCTCTTGGACCTCAGATCTGCCAAGACAAATTCCCTCAACACACTCTTCTCAAGGCAAGACTCAGTATTCAGGGTCCTGAATGTGCCAGGCTATTATGCACTATTTTGGGTACGCCCTTTCCCCCAGCCTGACAAGAAAATACCTTTTAAGACTCTGCTCAAGTGCCATCTCCTTTTCAAGAACTTCATTTAGCCTTTCCCGCTCCTTCTACTGCCAACCCTAACAGAAGTGAGCACTCCCTTCACGTCCTCAGTGTCTGCAGCCTGCTCCTAAGTTATGGTGCCAACCACACCTGATGACACTCTTCTCTGGACTCCTCCATTCCCCCGTTAGCCTATGGGATTCAGACAGGCCATGTCCATCCTTATGTGATTCATCTTTGTTTTCCAGAACCTAGCCTCGTACCTGGCACACAATAGGCATTCATTAGGTTGGGTGAGTGGAGACATGGATGTGTGAATGGATACACAGGCTTCCAAGTACCAAAGGAACTCAAACGGGCAACTTGTGAAAGAGACAGGATAGGCAGAAGGATCCCAGAACGCACGAATACCCAGGATTACACAAGTGAACTCTCTGCGGCAAATCAAAAACTAACTGAACGTAAATACATCATAATGAAAATAGTATTTCCCACAGCTTCCAGTTTATAAATCAGTTTCCTATGCTTCAAGTCATTTACTCCTCACCATGACCTGATGACATAAGGAATTACTATTTCTTCTCTTCACACAGTTGGCAGACATCAGCTGAGTGGAGTGGCGGGTGAAGACCCCAGGACCTAGGTCTGTCCAGCTCTTCAGCCTCTTTCTGCTCTTTGGGCCATAAGCCGCAGACCAAGCATCAAGCACTCACAGTGCTGCAAACAAACATTCAACTGTGTCCATGTGGAACCCAGAGACACACGCTGTTTGCCTGAAAATGACTGATAGGATGGAAACTGACAAGTCATCATCCGCTCTGGTGCCATCGATGACTGGTTAACATGAATATTGTGTCGCTTCCCACTAGATGGAAAAAGATATCACTTATCATTAATGAGTGTCACACGTATGTTTGCCTAAAGGAAAATGCTCTTTTGATTGTTGTTGTTGTTCAATTTCTCCCTCATTTTACAGCCATTAAAAAGAAGAGATTCAGCAGAAAGGATGACTATGTAGAGGTGAAATGGAAAACATTCTTTTTTCCTTTTTTGTTTTGCAATTGAATATTCCTTCTTTCTTGACTTGGAACAAACAAAACCTAGTCAAAATGCTGATCCACATGGGAGGATGAATCTGGGGTCTGAGATCAACCAAATGCTCTGGGTCTGGATCACAGCTCCAGAACCCGACAGTCAAGCTAAGGAGGTAGGTGTTCAGAGTCCAGCCAGGACCACCAGCCTGGGTCTTTGTCAAGCTGGGCTCAGCTCTACTCAACAAAGATGATGAAAAGTACACCTACAAATAATAACAGATAATATTACTATGAGGACTTCACTACGGACTTTGGAATATGTAAACACACTTTACCTCCATGTAAACCTTCCAATCACCCTTTGCAGCGCATACAAACCCCGATCTAAAGAATCGTGCATACTGAAAAGCTTTGAAACCAAAAAGGTTTTTTCCTATACCTGGTGCAAATTTATTTAGTGCCAAGACTTGAGTTAAATCCCCTGTAGATTTATGGTACCTTTTACATCTCCTCTTTAGTGTTAATATCAATACTTTTTGCTGCACAAAGTACCAACATGCTTGATTTCAGAATACTGCCTCAGATCCTGCTGGGGGTGTTATTTTTTCTACAGTGTATGTACTCTATTGGCATCTTAAAAAGTCGGACTCCAAGACATCTACGCAGAAGCAGCAAATGTTTGACGCTGGACCCTGCAGTCCCTCTCCAAAGCTGAGGTCATCAACCACTGAGCTCCACTACCTTTGACCAACTGCCCTTCCAGCTGATCTCTGGTTCACCCTCAGAGCCCTGCAGTTCATTCCCTGGGTACTCCTGAGCAGGAAAGTCAAGATTTGCCTTCTCAGGCGTTTCAGGTATGAGACCATTCCAGAAACAACAGGACCATAATTAAATTGCTTTATTAAACACATCTTGAAATACTGACCTATGTTGCAGATCTAGAGTGAAATGCAACGACAGCATCCTAGACAGGTAACTTAACTGTCAAAGATCTGGATCCATACTTGAGTTTTTATGCTGAGAAACAAAGCAAGAATCTATCATCACATTTTCTCACACCACAGAGATTAAGTCAGACCCTGGAGCCAGAAGTGTGTGTGTTCAAATCCTGGCTCAACTACTTTATGGATGTAGAACCTTGGAAAAGTTACTTAACCTCTCTGTGCCTCAGTTTCTGTATCTGGAACATGGGGATAATAAAGCAACCTCAAGGACTGCCTTGAGGATTAAAGGAGTCAGTATTCAAAGCACTTAGAATATAGCAGTCTCATATTAGCTTTTGATTCCTAAGTAGATAATGATTGATACAAGACAGATACTTGGCTCCACATTTAACTTCTCTGAAACCAGACTCCTTCTTGCTATTGATATGTCCTTTTAATGTAATGTTTATATTGTTACCAAAAGGCTACAATTTAACCAAAGGTGTTTTCCTTTATAGCATCTTAGAAATGAGATAATATGGTAAATGATACTTTTGGATGAAGTGATATACTTTTTCTTTGGTTTCAAGAGAAGAAATTGAGACAAGAGCAAGTTATAAATTCAAGCTGTGCTCACGTGTTTAAATGCACACAGGTCACACATCCTGTTCATAGGCAGATGGATTCTAAAACCAAACACCAGGCTGAATAGGTATTCCCATTCCAAAGAAAGAGCTCTACACACTTTTTTATTTGCATTTCAAAACTCTACCAAATGGCCACAACCAACTACTTGGGATTTTTCCTAATTAGTTTTGCTCTGTGCCTCTGTCACCTTTAGCAGGAAGCTGAAAATGTGTAACCTTCAAAATTAGTAGCAATGCATGGCAGAAAGCTTTTCAAAGAAGAGTCCATGTGCGTTAGGGACCTAATTGCTGTCCCTACAAGTGTTGTCTGAAGATTTTTCAGTCTTCAGAGAAGTCCCCAACCCTCTGGAGAATCTGGAGAACTAGGATTCAAACTACATTTCTCCAAATCATATACCTGAGAAAAATGTTAGAACAGATTTACCCATAAAGGCAAGGAAACAAAACTGAGAATAAGTAAACCATAAATCAGATGTCTGTCCCTTGCTTAAATCCTCCAATGGCTTCCTACTACACTTGGAACACTAATAAAACTTCCTTACCACAACCTTCGAGGCCCCACATGACCTGTCTGTCCTCCAATCACATCTGATTTTAATTCTTATCCTCTGATCCCCTTTACACACTATGTTCCACAGTCACCAATCTTTTTTTTGGTCAAACACATGAAGCATATTCCTCCTTCAGGTTCTCTGCACATGCTATTCCTCTTGCCTGGAGAGGTCACCCCTTTCCGAGTGCTACCAGGCTGTCGTGCAGGATTGTTCACTGTACAACATCAGGCAGAGAAAAGGATACCTTTTTCTAATTCATACACTATAGCAGCCATCTGGACTAGCGGCAGTCGTGCTTCACTGGGAGAATTCATTCATTCCTAAAACAAGTATTAGTCGAGCACCTATTATAAGTCAGGCACTGTTCTAGGCACTAGGATTGTAGCCTTGAACTAGACAGACAGCCCTTTGCTATCTGGGAGCCCAGACACTAGTTAAGCTGAGACCAGCAAAAAAACAATTCATCAAAAAATGAATAAGCAAAACATCAGTAGTAAGAGTGGGAAGACAGTTTAACTCAGTTGTATGATAGCCACTGGATGCCTACTTTATTTTGTTTCAAAGTCTCATTTAAATTCTTAACACATAGTGTTGGTTTCAGGACTACAATTTAGTGATTCACCACTTATATACAACACCCAGTGCTCGTCATAACAAGTAGATAGCTACTTTTAAAATTGGATAGTCAAGGAAGCCCTCTGGAGATGGTGGCATTTATTTTGATAGGTCAATGCCACAAGGAGCCATCGACACAAAGAATTTGTTTGGGATGGGGGAGGGAAGACAGGGCATGTCATGCAGACTGAACTCAGGTGTGAACTCTCATGAGGGCCCCCAAGAGTGAACAAGCTCTTTGTGTTCTAGTAATAGGAAGGCCAAGTATGACTGGCATGTAGTGATCAAAGAGCAGACAGAAGCACAACAAAGCCAGACAGGTAGGAAGAGCGAGATCCTGTGGAACTCTAGGTCAGAATAAAGTGCTTGGATTTTATTCTCAATGAGCTGTATACTACCGATCTGAGGTTCCAAGCAGAGTGTCAGGAGCTGGTGCATACTCTGGAAAGGTTATTCTATCTCAGAGTTACACTAAGATGCAAAGATGGAATTCTGTAATCTATACTGTCAAATGCAGTAAGCCACTGACCACATGTGACTAATGAGCACTTGAGATGTGGCTAGGGTAACTGAGGAGTTTTTATTTTTAGTCTATTTTAGTCTACTTGGTAATTTAAATTTAGATACCTACACATGGCCAGTAGCTGCCATTTGGTCCAAGCACCTTCACCACTGGGTGGAGAGTAATTATAAGGTACAGGAGGGTGGCAAGCAGGAAGGTTAATCAGAAAGCAATCACAGCAGTCCAGAGGAGAGATGATGACAGCTGGAAGCAGAGATGGAGAGAAGTGACAGCTAGGAATACCTTTCAGGGCTGGTGACAAGAGAGTGGGGGAGACAAGGGGAAAATGAGGCATTGGAAAGAACTTTTAGATTTTTGACTCGAGCAGCTAAGTGGATGGTGGCACCATTTTGATATGGAGAAGACAGAGCAAAATGTAAACAGAAGAACTTGCTTCTCCCCAACCTTTCAGATGGCAAGCTACTCTTGACATCTGGGCCTGAAATTTCAGCTCAAACATCATTTTCTCAGAGGCTGGACACAATACCCAACACAATTCTTCATCCTTCTCTTATTTTGCCTGCACCTAGTTATCTGCAATTTTTTTTTTTTTTTATCATGAACGCATGGCCTCCAGCTTCTCTAAACTATAAACTCTCTACACACCAGGTCCTCATCTCCCTCTCTCCCTCCCCCGACTCCTTCCCTCTCTCCGCCTCCGCCACACACACACACACACACACACACACACACACACACTTGCCTGGAATGGTATCTGGCAAATGGCAGATACTCAAATATGTGTCGATTTAAAGAAACAGGGATATATCGCTTAACAAAAAAAAAAAAAAAAAAAAGAGCTGAAGCCTCAAAGGGAAGGTTTCCAGTTTGAATTTATACAGCATCAAACAGTGGAAAACAAAGTGTGCTCACACACCTGCCCCAGGTATAAATGGATAAATTCTGTTTAGGGTTATTTACCAGAATTTTTTATACAGAAACTGAACATAATTTACAGGTAATGATCTGCCCCATCTGACAGGTGCAAAAGTGAAATGCTAATCAGAACATGGTTCCCAGCTCTGTAATCCCTTCTCTCTCCAAGAGTTTTGAGGAAGGGGGTTTAACATATAAACGTGGCAAATCTTGGGCTACGGTTTTTAAAAGTTCAGAGCGTTCTTGAGGGCTTACATATATTCCAACCAATAGCAGATTGTATTCCAGAGGAGCAGGTGCTATGGGGCAGGGTGCAATCAGAAGGAGTTTTGCCACTAAGCAGATAAGGATCTGAGCTGAGCTGTGCAACCCTGACAAAGTCCAGTAGCCTCTCTGATCTCCACTCCCAAGCGCCCTGCACCCTCCACAGCCCATCAACCAGGCCCTCTGATATGGTCTCACCAATGACAGGAGAAGCTCTATCACCCCACAACCTCTGAGCACCAGAAGACATCTTTGCATTCACTCACTTGAGCATGTCAAGCAGGAACCACACAGAACTTTGTTGTAATTTCCCCACATTCTCCTCTCTGACTTAATTCTGTCAATACATTGCCCCCAACACACACACTTTCTCTCTCTCACACAATTCCACACCCACAGACACATGCAGAGCTCTCTGTGGCTTCCTTCACTCTACACTGACTCACAGTCGTGAGAACACATTTCCTTTTCCTCTTCACAGGCTCCCGAAATGAGATCATTTCTGGTAAAAGCAATTGTAAGCGCTGGGTGAACAGCTCCAGAAAATTAGTACAAGTTCCACTACGGCCAGAGACAGAAAGAAGAAAAATCTGTTCAATTTCTACTGTATTCACATTACCCACAAAACGGAACACAACTCTCATTTCCCCCACCTCTAATCCCAGTTCTTAACAAAAATTAAAACAAAAGCTATTCCCAGCTCCACCCCAAATGGTCATTTTCTATTTGCCATTAACAGCCACTCCAAATCAGTAATGCACCACTCTCTCCACTTTTTGAAGTATGATTTCTCATCGAAGCTGCTGGAGCATCTCAATTTCCAATAGAAATTATAAACATTAAAAACAATAGCTAGAATGCATTAAAGATTTAACCGTGAGTCATTACAGACATTGAAAGAAGGTGTAATTCTGCCAGCCCTAGCCTGATATATAGACATTCTGAACAGGGAAATAATTTGAGGAATACCCGATATAGACATTAAGGATAAGAGAAAATATCAGATATAGAAAATATTGTTTTCAACTGCTTTAAAAATAATTGAAATGAATAATTATCTAATATCCACTAAATAGAGGAACATGAAGCTATTCAAAGCCATTTTTACAAAGAGTTTTTAATAATGTGAGAGAAGTCCGGATTATATGGCCCAACGAACAAAAATGAAGATGCATGGCAATATATACAGTATGATTTCAATTATATGAAAACGCACAGACAACCCTAAAGGGAAATACAGGAAGAAACCAACAATGGCTATCCTGGGTGGTCAGAAAACAGGTGTCCTTGTTTTCTAGTCTATTCCTCTGCATCTTCCAAACTTTGTGTATCAGGTACCCATTTTTTTTTTAAATCTTTTCTTTCAGCCAATTTTTATTGTAAAATAACATTGACCTAAAATCTGTAAACTCTTTATGAAAACAATTTCTGCAAAAGCTCTGTCTTAATGCCCTCATGGCATTATGATGTTTGGGGAAACAAGACGGAACTGCCCCCCATGCCCATATCCACCCCCAGTTTCTCAGGGAGCTGGCTAAGGACCCAGTCAACACTATTTCTGGGGACTACAGATACGTAGAGAGTCTGCCAGCCTGGCTGTTCCCAGAGAGCATAAGAAAAATCAACACAGAAGGCTAACTTATCCATAATTACCAGTCCAATTCACTGTTTAAAAAAAAAAAAAAAGGCAGGGTAACAGGATCACATTCCTAGTCCTAGGCATTCTCTAGCCTAGAAAATCACCGCAAGGCTAGCATTATCATACCCATTTTACAGATGAGGCAATGGGCACATAGAGAAGGGAGGTATCTGTGCAAGATCACAAGTTAGTCACCTATCAATGTCCGGAGGCAAATTCATTTTTGCTGATGCCAGTGATCAGATCCTTCCATTACCCCACCCAGCCTTTATCATCTACACCACCATGAGTAGGAGAACTATGTACAATTTTGAAGCCATGCTTATCACCATCATTTGGACAGAACTATAGACCTTTGGTCTTCTGCCAAAGGAACTTTAACCTTCACAAGCACAAATGACCAAATGTATACCCTGTCTTCTCAGATGCTATAAAGGACAAAGGATTCAAATTGTACATAAATTAGGGTCTATATTTATTTACTATCTTAACACACTATTTTTCAAACATCGGATTACTGAATCAAAAGATACAATGATACTTAAAAAGCCCCTTGATATCTGTTTCCAAACTTTAAAAGGATTATATGAGTTTCTGTGTTCATGAACATGGTACACAACTGGCCATTTAGTCACATCTTTGCCACCACTGGGTATTCTAGTTTTATTCTGTCAAACTATCAAGAGAAAGAATGAAATTTAAGAGTCCGTAGCCCAAAATGATATAACCTAAACAAGGCCATTCAAATTTTTAACCACAGCACTGTCAAGGCTGACTCAATCGTCTCTGGGGAAAATGGAACAAGTGGCTGGGGTTAAATAATAAGGAAAACCCAAAACAACCACAACATCATAGAAGAGAATTCAAAGACCAACCCAGACCCTAGCTTCCAAATCCAAATGCCAGACAGACCAGCACAGAGACTGGAGGACCCTAGTTAACATTTACTTACAATATATTCAGTGCCACATTCTGTATATTCTCAATTATCTCTTAGAACTTGGACAAAGCTGCATTTGCCTTTACAGACAGAAGGTTCAAAAACGTCAAGGTCGAAACAAAACCTACAGCATTAATGACCACTCAACTAGTCATACAAGAAGTATTCTCAACTAGTCATACAAGAAGTATTAAAAGAGACTCTGAGTGGAAAGACAATAAATGGGAGTATGAAAAATAAGTCTATCTGTACAAATCGGTCAAGGGATTCACAAAATAAAAGGATGTAAAATAGGATACTATATACCTAACACATAGGGAGCAGAGGAGAAAAGAAATGACCATCAACTTAATATAGACAACAATAAGCAGAAAAAGCTATATACAAACCTAATGGTAACCACAAATCAAAAACTAGTAATAGATAAGAATAAAGAAAAATACAAGTATATCTCTGAAGGAAACCAGCAAACCATGAAAGAATCAAGAAAAATCTATAGAAACCACCACAAAACAAGTAACACAGTGGCAGTAAATACTTATCTTTCAATAATTAGTTTAATGTAAATGGACTAAGGTGCTCCAATCAAACACAGGTGACAAATTAAAAAACAAGACCCATGTATAGGCTGCCTACAGGAGACTCATTTCAAGCCTAAAGACACTTACAAATTGAAAATGAGTAGATGGAGAAACACAGATCATGCAAGTGGGTGTCAAAAGAAAGATAGGGTATGGATTTTCAAACAACAATTATAACAAGAGTCAAACCCTATATGATAATAATGGGGACAATTAAGAAGATGGAACAATTGTAAATATTTATGTACCAAACACAGAGCACCAAAATGCATAAAAACGTTATTAACAAACATAAAGGAAATAATTAATAGTAATACAATACTAGTAGGGAATTTTGGCACCCCACTTATATTGATGGACAGATCATCCAAACAGAAAATCAAAAATGAAACAGTGAATTTGAAGGAGACACTGGACCAGATGGATTTAATAGATATATTCAGAACATTCCATCACAAAATGGAAGAATACACATTCTTTTCAATGTGTACTCTGAATAATGTATATTAAAGAATACACATTTTCAAGTTCATATGGAACATTCTCTAGAATAGATCACTTATTAGGACACAAAGCAAGTCTCAACAAAAAAAACTCAATTCATACTATGCATCTTTTCTGACCACAACACTATGAAATAAGAAATCAACCACCAGAAAAAACCTGGAAAGGGCACCAATACATGGAGATTAAATAACATGCTACCAAAACAATGAGTGGGTCAACCAAGCAATCAAGAAATCAAAAACTACATGGACAAAAATGAAAATGAAAACACGACTTCCAAAATCTTTGGGATGCAGCAAAAGCGTTCCAAGATGGAAGTTTGTAGCAATATAAGCCTACCTCAAGGAGCAAGAAAAATCTCAAACAATCCAATCTCACACATAAAGGACCTACAGAAAGAACAAACAAAACCCAACACCAGCAGAGGGAAAGAAATAATAAAGACTAGACCAAAAATAAAAGATCTGCTGAATTGATAAACCTCTCAAAATCACACCTGAAAACGGAGAACTACCACCACCATCGAAATATAAGAAATAATATTATGAAAAAATTTTATGCCAACAAATTGCGGTAACCTAGTAGAAATGAATAAACACCTAGGAACATAGAACCTTCCAAAACTGAAGCATGAAGAGAAAATCTGAACAAGAAAATGGAATCAGTAATCAAAAAACTCCCAACAAAAGGCCAGGACAAGACAGACTCACAGGGAAATTCTACCAAAAGTTTCAAAGTAGAGTTAATACCTATTCTTCTCAAATTCATTCTATGTACTCAGCATTACCCTAATACCAAAACCAGATAAAGACAACCACAAAGAGAAAGAGAGAGAGAACACGAACTACAGGCCAATCTCTCTCATGAACACAGATGCAAAGATCCTCAACAAAATACTAGCAAACCAAACTCAACAATATATTTAAAAAAACAATTCACAATGATCAAGTGGGATTTATTCCCAGGATCCAAGAGTGATTCAATATCCACAAATCAATCAGCATGACACATCATATCAAGAAAAGGAGAAAAACCATATGATAATTTCAACAGATGCAGAAAAAGCCTTTCACAAAGTACAACATCCATTCATGATAAAAACCCTCAACAAAATAGGTTTAGAGGGAACATACCTCAACCTAATAAAGGCCTTATATGAAAAACCCACAGCATACATCATCCTCAAAGTGTAAAAACATTACTTTTCCCCTCAGGTCAGGACCAAGACCAGGATAAAGACTCTCACCACTTTGATCCAATTTAGTACTGGAAGTCCTGGCCACAGTAATCAGCCAACAAAAAGAAGGCATCCAAATTGGTATGGAAGAAGGAAAACTTTCACTATTTGCAGATGACATGATACCATACAGGCAAAACCAAAGTGACCACACCAATGAACTACTAAAACTGATAAAAGAATTCAGCCAAGTTGCAGGATACAAAATCAATGTACAAGAATCGCTTGCATTTCTATACACCAACAGTAAAGCAGAAGAAATTAACAATACTATTTACAATTGCACCCAAAACAGTAACTAGGAATAAACCTAACCAAAGAGGTGAAAGACCTATACTTCCATGCTCTAGGATTTGAAGAATATTGTTAAAATGTCTACACTACCCAAAACAATCTACACATTTAATGCAATTCCTATCAAAATACCAAGAGCAGTTTTCACAAAACTAAAACAATCCTAATTATATGAAACCCCACAAGACCCCAAATAGCCAGAGCAATCTTGAAAAAGCAAAGCAAAGCTGGAGGCATCACAATTCTAGACTTTAAGTCATACTACAAAGCTGCAATAATCAAAATGGCATGGTACTAGCACAATGACAGACACAGTGATCAATGACACAGGATAGGAAACTTAAAAATAACCCCACCATTATATGATCGATTAACTGTCAACAGAGCAAGAAAGAATAACCAATGGAGAAAAGACAGTCTCTCCAAACAATGGTGTTAGGAAAACTAGACAGCTACAGGAAGAATGAAACTGGAACATTTTCTTACACCATACACAAAAATAAACTCAAAAAGAATTCAAGACCTAACTGTGAGGCCTGAAACTGTAAAATTCCTAGAAGAGATCACAGGCACCAATTTCTGTGACATCGGTCATAGCAACATTTTTCTAGATAGGTCTGCAGAGGCAAAGTAACTAAAAGCAAAAATAAACTACTGGGACTACTTAAAAATAAAAAGCTTCCGCACAGAAAAGGAAATCATCAACAAAACTTAACGGCAACCTACAAAATGGAAGATACTCGCAAATGACATACCAACTAAAGCGGGCCAAAAATATATAAAGAACCGACACAACACATAAAAAAACACAAATCATTCAATTAAAAGATGGGCAGAAGAAACGGACAGATCATTTCTCCAAAGACAGCTAACCAACAGATACATGAAGAGATGCTCACCATCACTCATCATCAAGGAAATGTACATCAAAAGCACAACGAGGTACCACCTCACACCTATCACAATAGCAGAAATAAACACAAGAAACAATAGGTATTGGCAAGAATGTGTAGAAAAAGGAACTCTCGTGCACTTGTGGGAAATGCAAACTGGTGGAGTAGTATGTAGGTGCCTCACAAAGTCAAAAATAGAACTACCCTATGATCCAGTAATCACACTACTGGGCATTTACCCCCCAAAATACAAAAATGCTAATTCAAAGGTATACATGTGCTCCTATGCTTATAGCAACATTATTTTCAGTAGCCAAATTATGGAAGCAGCCCAGGTGTTCATGAATCGAGGAATGAAGAAGTGGCATATATGTGTGTACATATATACCTACACATATAATGTTAGATATATATACTATCACCATATAGTGGTATACATATACACACACAAAATGAAGTATTATTCATCCTTAAAAGAATGAAATCTTGCCATTTGCAGTGACATGGTTGGAGCTAGCGAATATAATGCTAAGTGAAATTAGAGAAAGACAAATATATGATTTCACTCATTTGTGGAATTTAAAAAACAAAAGATCAAAGGAAAAACAAGAGAGACAAACCAAGAAACAGACTCTTAACCAAAGAAAACAAAATGATGGTTACCAGAGGGAGGTGAACAGCGGATAGGTTAACTAGGTGATAAGGATTAAGGAGATGTACATAATTGTTGGACCACTACACTGTACCCCTGAAACTAATACTGTCAACTATACTGGAATTAAGGTAAAATCTTAATTAAAAAAAAATAAAGATCAACTAGCTACTAAATGCAAAGTTCAGATTTAAACCCAAACTCCTCTATCACAAACTTGATTCTTTACTTTTATTTTAATGTTTTAATATCATTAGGCTCTTGGATTTTAAAAGTACTTATTCATATAAATATGAAAACAGTTTGAAAGTTCCTTTAAAATAGAAACTAAGAATTGCCCATAGTATATCAAAGATACAATGAATTGCTAACACTGTGGCTCATTCTCTTCCATTACATTTTTTATACATATAATTTAAATGAAATCAGTAATACTGCATATGAAGATTAGTTTACTAATTTTTAAAGTGAACATAGCAAGACTTTTCACATGGCATTCATAAAACTTGAAACTTTTGTAGGTCTGCAAATAATTCCATTAAATGAAAGCCACATTATTTTAGCTACTCTCTCCTAGTATTTGTTTTCCTCAATTTTATCCATCCCAAATAACGTTCTGATAAAAAAATTTATATACATCTCTTTCTCCAAAGTAGGTTTCTGGGAATGCAATTACAAGGTCAAAGGGTAGACATATTTTAAGATGCTTGAACTATGTATCAAATTGCCATCCAGAAAAATTGGAGAGATTTATACTCTTGACAACCACATCAACATCATCCTCACTAGTATCATGACTCAAATTATTGTCAGTGTAAATAAAGAAGTGTACCTTTATTCTTTATCCATTTATATTGCAGTAACTACAAATGAAATTGATTTTTTCCCCAGATTTTTATTGACTGTGGCAATTTATATGAATTGTCTATTCACATCCTTTACTTCTTTTTCTATCAAAACATTGATTTTTTTATTAGTTTTCTTTATATTAAGGATAATTGATCATTGTGAATCATGTATGTTGTAAATATTTCCCCCAGGTTGTCTTTTAATTTTGTCATTTTATTTTTACCTATAAATGTTTTATGTAACCAAATGCATCTTTCTTTCCCCTTATAAGTTTGTTTCTTGGCTTTTACCTTGGAAAGCCTTTACTTCTACTGAAATAAATATTCACCTGTATTTTCTTAAACTCTTGTTTTCACTGCACTGTGCTGATTTTTATTTCATATGGGTGAAATGTCAAACAAGAATAGAAAAATAAGTGGAAGTATCCTTAAAAAAAAAAAAAACTTCATCTGGGAAGACACATTCACTGGCAGATAAATTATGGATGAATCTGCCCCCTTTGTAATCTCAGGGATGACAACTACAGTGAGCATCAAATACCCTTAAGAAAAACTGCCTTATCCCAGGTCTTCAGTCTTGGTCTTGTGGGACTTCTAGTGCTGTGATTCCCGCCTCAAGGGAGTGTGAAACTACTGTCCTACCAGAAGCAGGGATTTCTGTCCCAAAAATCTCATACCTCCCTGGTATTCCCAGATTACCTGCCCTGTGCCCAGCCCCCAATCTTTGCTAGAGAACTCAGAGCACACAGGTATGCCCAGAGGGGTCTATTCTGAGGTTCCAGGAGCTAAGGAGCAAGCAGGTATGCCTGGAGGGGTCCTTCCTGAGAGGAAAGCAATTAAAATTCACATCACAAAAGAAATGAAGCTTTTTTTATTCTAAACTGCAAAACGTGGTGTGGTTAATCAGAGCAATTATAAATGGTAACATCATTATTCAAGCTTCTATTTCCAAACGAAGTCATTTAAATGAATACATTTTCTGCCTTGGAGCTGTAGCTGCCAGTGAGCCCTTAAAAAGAAAAGAAAGGGGGGAAAAAAACTGAGAAGCCCCTGGTGCAAAGCCTTGGAGGATGGGGCCAAAGCAACTCAGCCCTTAGCAACTGGGAGTCAGAAGCTCTGGGCACAGTCTGAAGTCTGACCCTGGCTCACTCTGTGACCTTGGGTGTGATCACGGACGGACGGAGCTCTGACATTATGGTTTTGAATTCCACAGCTTATTTTAAGGCCAACTTTTTCTGTATGTTGCATCTGCAATTATAGAAGAGCCACTGAGCTGTTAAATGCATTCTCTTACTCAAATACATTCTTTAGAAGCTTCTCAACTGCCTCTAAATGGTGACAGATTTACCTTTAAAGAGCAGCTTATCCTATGTGCTTACTATAAATTGTGGGGGAAGGCGGGCGTGCCGGTTGGAATCAGATGGTGCAGGGTTCAAATCACATTCTGAACAAGGTGGTCTTTATGTTAACCTGGATTTGATTAAGCTGTACAAAGGTTTCTTCCTGACTATGGGCCTCACCTCCCTTGTCTTAAAGCATTTACTTTAGAAAACTTGTAATTGTAAATTCTTTCTCTTGCCTCTTTGAAATGTAGGCAAATTTCTCAGCCTGTTACTAGTTTTATATTTTCAGGAAACAAAATGTTTTTCTCCAAGACCAGGGAACCATCTCCATGAAATGTAAGCTTTGAAGGAGACAGTGCCCCTGCCTCCTCATTTCTGCTGGAGGTGAGGAGCCCAACTTCAGTGGCACCTTGCTCCAAGTTGGTAAAACCACCACCTGTCAAAGATATAAGGTTAAATTTTCCTTTGGTAAGAACAATTAGCAAATGGAGAGAGCCTAAGAAGTCCCCCACTTCAGCTCTGATAAGATCATTCAAGGAATCAATCAAATTGTACATGAACCAACTGTCAGAAAGAGAGGTAAAGCATTTGCAAAAAATCTACCTCCCTGTAACCACACCATTGGGTCATCCCCTCCCACAACACCTGTGGGCTTGGCCATATGAATTACTTTGGCTAGTGAGACAGTAGCAAACATGTTGCAAAAAGAGGCTTTTAAAAGTACTTGTGCATGGGGGTTGCCCTCTTGTTGCACCTGGAACCCTGAGAGCTTCCTAAGAAGGAAGGAGAACTAGCCTGCTGGAGGATGAGGACTCAGGGGGTCAAAATTAGACTCACAGGAAGAAGATCCAGGCAGGCAAATGTCATCAAAGCCCTGAACTCTCCTGCAGGGAGAGGTGAATTTCCTACCAACCTCTGGCCTCCGCAACATGTGGCTGCCTTGCTTTTGGCTCAGGCACCCCAATAAAAGGAGGACCCAGGTATTTTTATTTCTGCAGCACCACTAAGAAATGAGCATTGGGCTCAATGATGGAGAAACAGTAACTGAGAAGCCATTCACCTGTCCTCACTGAGCTCACAGTCTGGTGTGTCTCTATCAGGTGACAAACATTATGAGGGAATTAAGTACAGTACTTGGCAATGAGTGACTGAGCCAGGGACCTTGAGCACCCACTTAACCAGGATGATCAAGAAAGACCTCTCTGAAAAGGTGAGATCTGAAGTAAGATCAAAGGGTGTGAAGAAATCAGTAATTCACAAAACTTAAAAAAGCCAGATGAGCTCAACTTCACCAGGGTGAAGAATTTCCATCTCTTCCATTCTCTCTCACACCTGCCCTCCTGAGGGCTCCAAATTGTCATCATTGCTTGGACTTGTGGAGATCAGAGGTCTACCCCCATATACCCTAGAGGAGTATGCCCAAGGCCACACACCCAACCAGGGTCAGCACACAGGTGCCAACACTGGGATCTGGGTCCAACTTGTTTTCAGAGCCCCGGGTGGGGGCTTGTCTCTTTTGTTCCTGCTTATTTCAAGCTCCCCGACCTTCTGCAGTGTTTGTCATTTCCTGGAGCCCAAAATGAGGCACTTACACAACTCCTTCTTGAATTCCTAAGTTAAATTCTCTATCACCTGATAGAGACACACCAGACTGTGAGCTCAGTGAGGACAGGTGAATGGCTTCTCAGTTACTGTTTCTCCATCATTGAGCCCAATGCTCACTTCTTAGTGGTGCTGCAGAAATAAAAATACCTGGGTCCTAACTGTCTAAGGGTAGGACCCTCCTGGGTGGCCTCCTGGGTCTATCTAAAAAAAGTGTTTCAGGACTGAATGTCCTCTTATTGGGGTGCCTGAGCCAAAAGCAAGGCAGCCACATGTTGCGGATGCCAGAGGTTGGTAGGAAATTCACCTCTCCCTGCAGGAGAGTTCAGGGCTTTGATGACATTTGCCTGCCTGGATCTTCTTCCTGTGAGTCTAATTTTGACCCCCTGAGTTCTCATCCTCCAGCAGGCTAAGCCATGCTGGCTATCAAGTGCTCTGAAATCTCAGGGTTGGAAAGAACAATGAAGGCAAGCTGCTAAAGAAGATCGGGTGTTGCAGGAGTGATTTTTCTCTACCCTACCCTAAAGTCTCTAAATTTACATTATCATCCTTTTTAATCCCTGATCAACCCTGGGAGCTTGAGCAACTTCCCAAGGTCACAGAGCTATGAAGAGCAGGGCCAAAAAGAGTCCAGGCAGAGCCACCAGCTACTAAATCCACCATGAGAGTGACTTCTCCAACCCCACCACCCACTCTCCCAGAGAACTCCACCTTGATCTCAGCAGGTCTGCCACACCCATCTGGGCTCTATGTAGTAAACGCCAAATTCACTCATAATTACATACGCGCAAATAAAGGCACATGGATTTACCAACATCACATGCACGTGTATTAACAGACATGCATTTATCTGTACATCTATACATGCACAAGCACATGCAAGCTCCCTGTGTACAAGTAGGCACATTCCCATATGCACGTATTATGCAAGCATGCATTTATATGCAAGTACTCAAGCACAAACATGCACACACACCCCACTATTCACAAATCAAATGCCACACAAGCCAAGTAAGGAGTGGAATTGACCTACCATGTAAAGAAACAGACCAAAAAAAAAAGCCCCAAACACACCAGATAAAAGTCCCTACTATCGTCTATCACACGGAAGCCTATAAAAAGGCCACATTATCTCTGACACAAATACGCGCTCCTCTTCCTGAAGAAAGATTCCAATGAAGATAAGAGCTTTCTTCTTATTCTAATGTGGAACAAAAACAATCCCATTCCAGAACTGGCACACTGGAATAAAACATCTTTAGGTAATGCTGCTGCCGATCCCCACCCTCACCCCACGGATCCAACTTCACTCGTCACACAAACTTCAGTCAGCAGCTACTATGTGCTTTCATGCACATTATCATTTTTAATTATCACAGTAACTTCCCAGGTAGATATTATTATTCCTAATTTTGGAGACAAATAGGCTCAGAAAAATTCTTTAATCTGGTCCAATGGGTACTGAAAGGAGAATCTGGGTTTGCCCTGACACCGAAGTCCATTCTCCTTGTACAACTCCGAGCATCAGCAGGAAGTGCTACTGGAGACCTCAACACCTAAGATTAAGTGAGCTATCAGAATAGGTAAAAGAGTGACTACCACAAGGCAAGCAGAGCCTGTGAGCGCCATCGAGACCGGCAGGAGCACTCAGGGAGCCGTAGGAGGCCTGCAGGGTGGGTCTCATAGTTGGGGGGAAAAGCAAAGAATAAGAGGGTGGGCAGTTTAGGAATGAGGAATGAAGGATTTAACAACAGGAAGGCCAAGTGAACATGACCCAGTTGGGAGCCAGAGCAGGATGCATGTGGAAAAAGCAGAATCAAGTGGATACTAGAGATCAGGGAATTGAACAGCATTCTGGAAAATGGGGACAAAGCAGCGAACAAAACAGAAGAGAACCAAGATCTCTGCTCTTGCGGAACATACTTCTGTGGTGGGGGGGGGGGGTTGGGTGATTAAAGACAACAGAATTTTTTTTAAAAAGTAAACTATTTAGAAAGTCAGTAATGAATACCATGGGGAAGAAAGAACAGGAGATCAGACTGAGAGGTCATCTTTGTACACAGGATGTTCAGAATTGGTTTCAGTGAGAAGGTGAAACTGCACTAAGGAGGTGGGTGGTGGTTGGGGTGAAGCCAAGTGGTGAAAGGCACGACCTGAGATACCAGTTGGCCCCTGTGAACCACGGTGCCTCAAAATGGGGGCAGGAGAGAAAATCACTAGTGTAGAAAGGCTAGGCTTATTGATGGTCATTTGATTCATCTATAAAATCATTCATTCCATGAACCAAGCAGGAGTAACATACAGTAATGTGATACTCAACCAATACTGGACACTAACATGAAGATCTGACACTCTCTGAAACTAGTAATTCATTGCATATACTACCCTCATGAGGCCACAGGAGATGACAGGACCCTCAAAAGCCAGACTTCCTTGTCTAACCGAAGTAGACATTCCAGAGTACCATTGGCTGTGAGGACACAGACCTGGGGGGTGTTCCCCGATTCCCAAGGAGTACTCACTGTCCCCAAAGCCAGTCAGCTTCCTAGGACTTCCACCTGTCCAGTTCAAGGTGATGACCAGCATTTAATGAAAATAGACTAGAACATGCTGGTACCTCCCTCCACCTGAGCTCATCCTGGATCATCAGCTCCCTGTCTGCAGCAGACCAGTAAATCCAATCCCAGAGTTCCCCTTACTAACAACTCAAGAGACAGTTTCTGAAAGATGATCCTCCGGATTAGGAGAAGGCAAGTAACAGCAAACGGTAATCAATTCTACCATGTACCACTCCCAGTGGGAAGTGGTGGGAATGGAATTCTCTCATTTGGGACTCATGAGGTTTCCAATAGTAGGTGGTATTCATATCCTATTTTGTAATGAAGCAACTAAAGCACAAGCTTTAATAAACCACAAGCTTTAATAAACCACCTGAATGAAGGAGTGTACAGATACTTCACCACACCTGAGCCTTGCCAAGGGAGCTGTACAAGAGGACCAGACTGCAACAGCCAAGACGGGAATCCCTGTACTTCCTGCAGCTAAGAAACAGCTCTCCTTGGAGACCTTGCCCACCCCCACCCACATCACGTTAGAACAAGCGGAATAATCCTGCACTGATGCCGCAACCTCTGCATCTCCAACCCTCCACATGGTCCCGGGGCTGCAAAAGGCCACAGGGAACTGGTAGGGAAGCTACCAATCCCCCACCTCCTCCCTGCCTACCTTCCATCCACTCTCCCCACGGCAGCCAACAAAACCTTCCTGCTGATTCTTATCAAATCACATCCCTACCCACTGGACACCTCCTCCGCTTGCATTTGCACTTTCTACACGGTCCCATACAGTACTCACCTGCCACATGTAGCTATTTAAATTTAAATCCCATAGTGGGAAATAAGATGAATCCAGTTCCTCGAGGGCACTAGCTAGATTTCAAGCACATAACAGCCACCTGTAGTGAGTGGCAATCCTACTGTATAGCACAGATAGAAATTGCCAATGCCAGATAAAGTTCTATGGGGCAGAACTTAGATTAATAAAACCCCAACTCCACTCCATGACCTACAAGGCCCATGGGGTGTGCGGCCCCTTGTCACTAGTTCAGGCTCCTCTGGTGGAACACCTGTCACACTCCAGCCACCTGCCCTTTCTCCAGGTCCTCAAACATACCAAGTTCTTTCCCACCTTGGGGTCAGCCCTACTTCTGTGTCCTCAAGCTAACTCCTCCAGATCCCTCAGTCATCACTTCAAACTTCAGCTTCCTCAAGGTGTCTTCCTGACACTCCCTAAACCTAAAAATAGATACACACTTGAATCCCACCCAGTAATTATTCTCATCTCTCATCATCAAGTGTCCTGCTCCTAACAGCACACGTTAGATTTGTGACATCTGAAGGTGGCAGTCATCTGGAAGCCTGGCCACTGCTGGAACTCCTCTTCCAAGCTCACTCATGTGACTGTTGTCTGCAGCTCACACAGGCCTTCTCGTAAGACTGCTAGTAACAGGGCAACTGACCCCCCTCACAACGAGGGACACCAATAGGAAAGCTACAATATCTTGAACCATCACCTTGGACCTCACACATCATTACTTGTGAATCCCATCGGTCACACGCACCTGGCCCGGTTCTGGAGGCGGGGAGGCGGGGGTCTGTGGAAGCCATCTTGGAGACTGCCTGCCATATGCTGTCTGTCCTTTTGGCATTGTGTCCTCAGAATGCTGGGCACAGAGTAAAACAAAGTATGACTGAATGTCCTTCTCGTACCTCGTCTCTGAGACCAAGGAGTCAGGCCTGAAAATATCCAATGCCCCTTCCCATCCACAATATCCTTCAGCCCATTTTGGTGTCACAGTCTCAATGCTTGTCTTGCTCTTAAACTGGTGACATTGAAATAAAGGCAAGGGGGTGGATCTGTGGTCCATGGGGCTGCTCTCTCTCAGAGACAGGATCTTAGGTGGGAGAGATGTTCAATGCTTTCCCTCCCTCTGACTTTGGTCTAATCCCAGGTTCCCAACCCCCATGTGCTACAAATGGCCCTGCCTTATATCACACAGGACTGACAGGTTCATGACGGTCCATGAAATTATACTTCCTATGCACCAGGGAAACACACACTCACGAAGGGCCAGCAGAGCCATTGATTTTTTATTAGCTGCTTCTCCCAGGCAGTAAATAGGAAGATACAGTGGCTGCAGAAAAAGAGAGGCTCCTGGTCAGAAACCTGTGATCAGGTCAATCACTGGAGCAGAGATCAGCACTGAGTCGTGATTTTGACAGAGAGTCAAGGGGTCAACTGGCAGGACATGCTAGGAATCAGGGCAACCATCTGACAAGGTAACCATGCACCATGTGACCTGGGATTACCAACACCTGTGAGCATGATGCTGGAATACTAAAAGCTACCATGTATTAAACACCAACCACGTCCCTAGTCCCTTCACCATCTACTAGACTGAGAGACTTACTACTGCTAGTAAATCCACATCTATCATGTATCCTAAGATCTCCGGATGTCATCACACAGTGGCTGACACACAGTAGGTACTCACTCACTTATGATGCCCAATCGATACAATATAAAACTTAAATCTCTATGTTTGCTCAAAGACATGTGGGTTCTGTTGAGCAAAGCTGGGTTTAAACCTTCAACTTCTTGATTTCAAGTCCAAGATTCTTTTCTTATACCAAACACTTCAGTGTTTCACACAATTAGAATTCTATTAACTTCCTGGCAATAGCATTGGTCTTCACGAAAACAGAGACCACAAAACATCTGCGGGCAGTGAAAGGTGGGACACCTGGGCATTGTTGTGGTTTCACCAGGAGGATCCAGGAGTATCACCACTGTGTGTGAGTGCGCTCCGGGTGCATGCGGCTGGTGCCCTTCTAAGTCAGAGCAGGGGAGCTGGGAGGCAGCTTTCCTAAGGAGTCTGACAGGGACCACCAGATGGAATTGGAGAAGGGAGCATGCCTCCCCTAGAAAACAAGAACTGGTTTCTTATTACACAAAACTCCACTGGCCCCCATGATTCAACTCAAATTCTTCCCACTTGGCTTTTCATTCACACAACTGGATGCCTCTTCCCAACCACTCGCTCCAGCCTCCCTGAATTCCTTAACAGCAGAAGCCTAGACAGATTTCTGTATTTTGTGATTTTGCTCACTCTTCATTTACTTTCCTTAAGCATCTTTTCAACTGGAAAATTTGAAGATTAAAAAGTGAAATTGTGAGATGCAAACTTGAAACGACTGAGAACTTGACAGTTAAAGAGACAAGACTGAAAAACTTCCAATCACAGGTCACGCTGCAGTCTTGTCCCTCAAGCTTCCCCCAATAGGAGCCCTCAGGTGACTGTGGAAGAAACAAGAGCAGAAGTCACAGGACAGGGGCAAAGGAGGATGCACTTAGGCACTTGGGTATTATACACTGGTTACTACTGATTACAGAAATCAAAACTATGCCAAAGTATCTGGTAATATGCACAAAGTATATCACCCGTGAAATCAACCCTTTTTAAAAGAGATCTTAAAAACAATATGCACTTTTAAAAGACATTTTAAAGGTTGAAAAAAAATGCATGACTCTGAATTCGAACAGAGGTTGGCAAAGCATGACCTATTGTTTTTATAAAATTTTATTGAAAAAAATTCAGGGGAAATATATTTACTAACTAGCTCTTTATAGAAATGTTTGCCAACTTGAATGAGGTGTTTCACTGAGGTTTTGTTCATTATGCTCATGTTGGGATTTATGAAGTTATTAATTTATAAGTAATAGCAAATTCATCTGATACATGGAATTTTGGTTCAGTTTGATTGGAGGAGAGCAAAGTGATTTTTTTTTAAGTATAAACATATAAATGAGCCCAAATCAATAATGGACCAAACTGTAAAAAGCCACAGCGTTACTCAAGGCCACAGGAAACCCAATGCCCTAGATACTTGTACATCCTACTTTGATAGGAGGCGGTATCTGTGAATGTTCCACGGGGTGATTAACATGATAAATCGTGGAACAATACAGCAAAAATGGTAATGTGAATTTTTCAACAAATGCACAGTAAAATGAGAATGACTTTGGAAATGCAGGTGCTGGGATGGTTTTAGAACTCCAGGTCGAAATCTTGTTTTTATTCATGGGAATGAAAACCCAAAGGTCAGAATCTAAATAAGGAGAACTAATTCATTACTCATCTTAATGAGAAGGGAAGTTTGTAAAGGCCAATTATTTGGCTAATATCATTTCATAACTAACACTTTGCAGAGAGGGCAATATTGATCAGAAGGGGTTTGTTACAAAGAAGGGAAAGGAATAAAGATCATCTAGTAAAAACAAAAGGAATTAAATTAGTGAATTCAGGGGCAGAAGAAGGGCTTTGCATGTCAGTTAGACCTTAAGCAAACAAAACCATAAGACATAATAGGCAGTACTCTAAAATAGTTTTTTTTTTTTAAACTAGAATATGAAGAAGCCTGAAAACAGAGTAGGAACTTGACCAGAGTTAAAGGTTCTTATTTATTGTTCTCCTGTAAAACCCATGCTTAATCAGTGGGAAAGAGGCTCCTTTCCCATGCTAATGAAATAATCATAGAGGTCAAACACCCTCAATCTATTTCAAGGGTCTACAAACTTTTTCTCTAAAGCACTAGATATTTTATGGCTTGCAGAGCTGAAAACGCATGACCTAATGCAGCTACTTACCTCTGCTGTTGTAGTGCAAGAGCAGCCATAGGCAATATATAAACGAACGCCACGACTGTGCTCCTATGAAACTTATTAAAAGTTATCCAAAATAATGGATGATTCCACCTAGGATTCCACTCTATGAGGACCAACAACAAGCAAATTCATAGCGACAGCAGGCAGAATGGTAGTCCCAGGGCTAGACAGAGGGGAAATGGGGAGTGTTACAGTGTACAGAGTTTCTTTGGGAATGGTGAAAAAGTTCTGGAAATGGATAGTGGTAATGGCTGCATAACCTTACAAATGTATGTACTGCCAATGAACTGTACGCTTAAAAATGGCAATAATGGTTAAAATGATAAATTTTATACTATATATATTTTAACAAAAAAAGTTTCTACACATTTACAGACACACATGCAGATGTGATTCCTTGTTGCAAATGGCTGGTGTCTTACCAGTAGGACTCCAGTGATATCTTCCACTTAATGGAGTGAAAAGTTTCATGCAATACCTTTACAACCAAGTTCAAACAACATCATCCTATAGAACTTAAGATTGCTAGCAGGTTAGAAACTCTTCCAGATATGGCCAAACTTCCAATCCTACCAAATTTTTTCTCATGTTCAGATGAGAACAGCAAAAGAAGGTCTTCTGTCTTGGTTTTCTCTTTAATATATGTGGCACAATGTCTCTTGAAATTATATTAAATATTTGTCATTAGTATTTAAAACAAATAAAAGTCAGCTATTGAATTTTTAAAAATGCTGTGCCATTTGGTCCCCAGATCATAGTTTTTGCCATCCTGCCACCAACCCCACTCATTAACCTTTGGAGGAAAGTCTTGGGGGCACATCAAGAATGAGGTCGGGGCACCTCGGTGGCTCAGTTCATTAAACACCAGACTTCAGCTCAGGTCATGGTCTCATGGTTTGTGAGTTTGAGCACTACATCATGCTTGATGTCAGCGCAGAGCCCACTTCAGATCCTCTGTTCCCCTCTCCCGCAGCCCCTCCCCTGCTCATTCTCTCTCTCAGAATAAATAAACTTTAAAAAAAAAAAAAAAAAAAGAAGAATGAAGTCAAGAGGCCTCTGGGTGGTTCAGGTGAGCTTCCAACTTGCAGGGTCCTGAGACAGAGCCCCATGTGGTGCTACCACACAGGGCATGGAGCCTGCTTAAGATTCATTCATTTTCTCTCCCTCTCTCCCTCTCCCCACTTCATGTGCACTCATGCTCTCAAAAAAAAAAAAAAAAAAAAAAAAAAAAAAAAAAAGGAATGAGATCAAAAGGTAAAGAACTTGAGGCCTGGATAACAAGATTACATTGAACCAGGACATTGAGAATCAGCCCCTGTTAATTCTAGGCAAGCTGCTGTAGGTCATAATTGGGGTACATGCATGTCCATGTTGCCTTACCTGTTTCCCTCCTGGGAAGATAGAGAAAGGGGAAAACTCAGTCTTTGGTGCTCTGTATCAACTGGGCTAGGATCTGAGGAATCTAGCTGTACTGCACACCCTTCTCTTCCTAGCCCTCAGGAAGAGAAGGAAGTTAATATCTTTGTCCAGTTATCAAGGCAAAAACTTAGTGCTTTCATGACAGATGTCAGGATGGCTGAACCAAAAAAACAAGTTGGAAGACTGCATGATTAGACCTTATGTTCTAGTTATTCTAGTTAATAATAGTTCTAGTTAATAACTAGTTCTACTAGTTATTTGTTGTCAGGTAAAAGAAAAAAAAAACAGTCACTCCAAAATTAGTGGTCTAAAGCAACAATCCTTATTGCTCTCTTATGGTCTCTATGGATCAGGAATTTGACAAGCTGGTTGGGCATTTCAGGCATTTCATTCCTGTGAACTTTAGTTTGTTTACATGTGAATCAAGTATTCTTGATTCTCTTCCTTTGCTCACAAACTCCTTTGACCAACATTTCCCACAAATGGTAAACAAGACCACACGATATGAGCAACCAGACGACTTCTCATCACCAAAACCCATCAAGGTTGGCTTAAAATATGGCATTGTGTGCAACCCGCCTGGCAGCACTGAGAACCTATCTGTCTGGTGACTGCCCCGATATCACTTGTAACACAGTGAAATAACCTATTTATGTAAAACCTATTAAGAGATTGTGGCACAAATAGGAGAGAAATTGCCTGGAGATAGAACCCAACACACACTGTCAGCTCTCTTACTCAACGTAATCCTTCAAGTGGCAGTCTCCAAGCAATGCATTCTCACCCATTAAATTATACGAACAGTAGAAAACCTTTTGATTTTAACTTTAAATGCTTGTGGCAGAAGTAATGCTATGTATTTATCAAACCCTGCTGAAGTGATCTCTTCCTGGGCATGCAGGACCACCTCTTTATAGTCTTCTCAGAGTTCCAACAGGACTGTGTCACTGGGTTCTGGTCAACTGGATGGGTTGCACACCACTTCCAAGCCTGACCACAGAACCCCCATATAACATTCCATGCTTGCTCTCTCCCCTCTTTCCAGAGGCTACACGTTGAGTGTCACAACATAAAACCACCGCGGAGTAACCCCAGAGTAGCCACAGAATCCACACTGAAATGTGATGTGAATCAGAAATCACCTTTGTGTGTATTAAGCCACTGAGATTTCTTCTTTCTTATCCCAAAGCTCAGAGCTGAATTAAGAAATCCAAAACTGGGGTGCTACTGGAATTTGAGGCAATGAATTTTTTTTTCTTACATGAGCCATCTGACACCTTGGCAGACTACTAAGAGGCCCGACACACTCCCCTCTCAAGGAAGCCACTGGGATTTTGGAGTTTGTTTTAACAGTGTAACCAAAACTAGACTAACATATTATGTTAAAACTAACATGAATATATTGATGAGCATTTAAAATTCACATGAATTTTTTAAGTTAAAACATGAAACTTTAAAAGAATATCCCGCCTGAAGCAGGCTATTCTGGCCGTGCCCCAGAGCCCCCAGGAGCACACACATTCGCTCTTCTGCTGTTAGGAAAACTTAATGGAAATATCTGAGAAGTATCCTTAGGCATTTGGCACAGACAGTCTCTAGAGCCAGACAAAACCAAGTTCTGTTACTTCATAACTGGATCACTAACTCACTCCCATTCCTGAGCCTCAGATGATGTGACGTGGGAACGACTGGTATTAAGTTTGTTTCCATTTGGGCTGGCTGTTTTAAAAGAACAGCAGAGTTTCTCTCATACAGAAATAATATCCTTTTATTTAGGGAAAACCCCTGAATGCATTTTTAAAAGAGGAGTCCTGGGGCACCTGGGTGGCTCGGTTAAGCATCTGACTTCGGCTCAGGTCATGATCTCACAGTTCATGGGTTCAAGCCCCACATCGGGCTCTGTGCTGACAGCTCAGAGCCTGGAGTCTGCTTTGGATTCTGTGTCTCCCTCTCTCTCTGTTCCTCCCCTGCTCACTCTCTCTCTCAAGAATAAACATTGGGGGTGGGGAGACTAGACCTACCCAGACATGGCCAAGATGAGAAACTTAGATTTTTTTAAGAAATAAAACTGTTCATTAGGATAAACAACAGGAATTTTGGAGGGCCCAGCAGTGTGTTGAAACGGTCCTCAAAGGACAAATGGACAGAAAGCACTGAAAAAGCAGACACAGTAAGACGCCAGCACCTTTAAGTGGGGCTACCAGTAAGAATTCCCTGTTGTATGAAGTCATCACTTCCTGACTAACAAAGTACCTCAAATCTTAACTGCTTTAGGCAACAATCATTCTTTATCTCACATTTTCTGATCAGAGAATCAGGAGCAGCTTAGCTGGGTGGTTCCGGTAGCATAGCATTCCTCATGAGGGCACAGTCAAGATCAACAAATAATTACAGTAGAAACAAATGCACTGATTCTACAGCAAAGATTATATTGGGCATATTAGAAAAAAGGGGAAGGAATTAGAACTGGGGGATACAGAGATGCCACTTCTAGCCTCATCTCTATCTTTCAAAACTTGCATGTACCTGAGTAGCTCACCCAGTTTGGATGCCCACCTGATGACTCCAATCATTCTTACAACTCTTCCAAGCTCTGGGAACACAGGGGTCCTGGAGCCCAAAAGGCCATCCCAAGACACCAAGTATGAGAGAGAAGGGGAGAGGCACTTGGGTGACTCAGTTGGTTAAGTGTCCGACTTCAGCTCAAGTCATGATCTCATGATCCGTGGATTCAACCCCCACATCAGGCTCTGTGCTGACAGCTCAGAGCCTGGAGCCTGCTTCGGATTCTGTGTCTCCCTCTCTCTCTGCTCCTCCCCAGTGTGCACGCATGCTCGCACTCTCTCTCAAAAGTAAAGAAGCCTTAAGGAAAAAAAAAAAAAAAAGAGGAGGACAGAAGAGCACACAATTTAGAGGACAACATGCTTCACTGACACTCCCCAGGAAGGACTGTCTTCTCCCCAACACACCCAGGAAACAGGATCATGGCATCCAATCCACTGCATTTTCACCCAGGGCAGAAAACCCATTCCTCAAAGCAAGAGCCTCTGAGTTTGGGGAAGGAGGAATTGTCTAAGAGAAGTCTATTTCTGTCATGACCGCCAATCCAACTCAACTCCTAGCCACCCACTTAATGCAGGCTCCACCCCTCTCGCTTCCTGTGGGGGAGTACAGGAAGGGCCAACAACCTGATGGCCAGGTGAACACTTTCCAGCAGGAAGTGTGTGCCCTGAGGAACATTAGGGAGGGCAGGAGGAGGCAGGTCAGCACCTATGTGAGCAACGTCTATACACAAGATTCCTTGCACATGCCATTTTTAAATCCTTACAGCAACCCACCGAAGGAGGTGCTATTAGTACCATATGTGACAGGTGAGAACAGTGAGGCTCACTCTGAGCAGCAGCCTTTGCCATCTGTGAAAGTGAGAAGCAGGATCTGAATGACATTGGTAAAGTGAAAGCCTCTAGAACTGGCTGGCGTAATGAAGAAAAGGGAGGAAGGAGGGAGACACACAGGGAAGCCATAACCATGAGTGATTCGTTCCAAGACCAGTCCAAAAAAGATCGGTCTTTGGTGTGGAAGGAAAGAAGTGGAAAGGAACACAAAATGGTCATTACAACCAATTTGCATAGTTACTTTTAGAACCAGAAGACTACACTGTTAAACATGTGGACTCTGGAGTCTGAATTTGAATTCCAACTCTGACACTCTGAATTTGAATTCCAACTCTGACCGTGAGCAAGGCTCTTAACAGCCAAGTGCCCCAACGTCACCATTTGTAAAACGTCGATAAAAATAGTACCCACTACAAAAGTTTGTTAGAAGGGTTAAATATCAAAACATTTAAAGTGCTTATAAGAGTAAATAGCATACAGTAGCAACTCAATAAATGTTTCCTATTATGACCATTAGCAGTAAAGAGTATACACTAGAGCCAGAGTGTTAGCATTCAAGTCCCAGCCACCCATTCCACCAGCCTGTGACCGCAGACAACTTACAACAAAACCTTTCTGTAAAAGAAGAAAGAAAACTCCATCTTGGACGAGTTCAGGCAGATTGTACTTTCCAAAGATGAAAAGCACCTCCCACACACAGGGTCTTCTACTCCGTCAATATGTAAACACTAAGTCCCCTCCCACTGAACCTGGAAGGTCTGTGAACCCTTCCACAGTAAGGTGACTAGAAGTGATGCTGTTTGACTTCTGAGATTGAGTTAGAAAAAATCATGCAGCTTCTTCTTGGCTTCCTTGGGATGCCAACTCTGGGAACCCAGGCTCTCATGATGTGAGGAAGCCCAAGCAATTCACAAAGAGGCATTTATGGAGAGAAATTTAGACCTCCAAACCCCCAGCCAGGCTGGGTTTCCAGCAGTCCCTCAGCAGTCTGGTAAGTGAGCCATTCTCTGGCCCCCAGACAGAATGTTGTCCTGACACTGCACGCACCAGAAACGGGCTCTTCCATTGAGTCCTGCCCAACATGCACATGCATGAGCAAAATACAGGATTGTGATGTTTGTTTGTTTTTTTTTTTATGAAAATGAGCAAGCAAAAGCTCACGTGTGCAATCGAGAGAGGCAAGAGGGAGAGGGACAGAGATAATCCCAGACAGTTTCCATGCCCAGCACAGAGCCCAACAATGGACTCAATCTCATGTCTGTGAGATTATGACCTGAGCCACAAAAATCAAGATTCACATACACTTAACTGACTGAGCCACCCAGGTCCCCCAGTTTTTTGAGGTGACTGTCTTGAACTACTGAGTTTTTGGGTGACTTGCTATGCAGCCACAGTAACCAGAAAAGAAAAACCAGGGAGATTATTATATGACAATACCATAAATACGTAGTACCAGAAATGGGTTACGTTAAAGGCTCTTTAGCTGTATGATCACTATCAGTATTGTTCATTACCTCTCCAGCATCACAGCTAATATGGATCATGGCCAGGAAATCAATCCCAAGATGTCAGTCTCACTTAGGCTTATGCTGATGAACAGGAAGGTAAGCAAATCTGATATCCAAAGATTCAAGCGTTTCTTCTTCTCTCACTGCTCCCAGCTGAAAGGCTGGAATAGTACAATGATGAGAACATAGGCAATGCCTCTTTGGGGCCTCTTCATGAAAGTTTGGGTTGAAAAAAAGGCAATCAGGAGACAGTGGGTAAGGGAACAACAGCTAGCCCTCTTTCTTTTCCTTTAAGCCAACTACCACGAGCTTGAGGTACTTGTTTCTCGAGGGAAAGGCTGTCCCCTCTATGGAAAAGTAAAATATGCAAACATTGACCAGAGGATAGATGAGAATGTATAATTCACAACTAGCTGTCTCTCTGGACCCAAGCAGGAAGGAATAGGTTGAACTTCAGGTCAAAAAAAAAAAAAAATACCAGCACCTAAGTATTCAATTACAGCAAAGTTTTTGCCCCCAGGGAGATCACTGGAACCTGCATCAGCATCAAAACCTTTCTTAATAGGATTCTGCGGTAAGCTGAGATATGCAGCGCCCTGGCAATTGATATGCAAATTAAATAAACAAAACGGCATAATAAATAATTAAATCAGTCTAACATGATGAATGAATTAATCATCTCAGAGTGATGAGCAGAAGCCAGCACTGTCACCTAGAAGATCATTGATTTGAGAAAAATGAAACATTCATAACAAGGCCATTTCAGCATAGGATGATGCCTCTATATTGATTACCTGTACTGGCCTCTGAACAGAGTAGGTGCTCAATAAATGTTGGTGGAATCAAGTAGACTTTTGTCACCAAGATATCCCTCTGCCATATACAGAATGCTCTGTTGAATAAAAAAAACTGCACAGGCATTTTTTCATTTAGGAATAAAATAGCTCTTTGTGAGGTAGGCAGGGGTATTCCCATCCCCCATTTGATGATCCAGGAAACTAAAGCTAAAAGGCCAAGTGATTAGCCTCCAGTCAAACTGGGTTGAGATAAGAAGAGCCAAGACTACCCTTGGGACTCCTAACCTTCTGGTGCATTTCCTACCCTCCATGCCCCACTGATGAGAATATTTGTGTCTACAGGAGTATGAGTGTGTGCAGAGAGAAATGCGGTGCCCCCCACTATTTCCCCAACCACCTCCCATAATAAATCAATTCTAGCTGTATTTCAAATTTATACCCAAGCCCAGAAGCACAGGTAAGCCTGAGGAAAATCAAAATACTGCATGGCCATTAAAATTAATGATGAAGAAGAATATTTAACCACATGGGAAAATTTCCACAATGTACTGCTAGGCAAAAAGGTTTCCATACAGCATGTACATTAGCCACGTTATGTTAATACACACACATGTATACACACAGAGAAGGCTAAAAGCATGTGTCAAAAAGCAAACACTGGTTATTTCCATACGGTGGGATTATAAGGAGTTTTTGTTTCTCTCTTTCAGTATTTTTAAGGACTCCTGGAGATTTATACAATGACAATGTATTACTTCTGTAATTGAAATTGTTATTTCAAACGTAAGGCAAACTGCAGTGGGAATATGGGGAATAAAATGCTTCTGAACCCACCTCTGAGAGAAGTCATAAATATTTCAGTGCTTTTTTGCTTGTCTGTTTTAAGGGAATTACTTAACAATATGGCTAAACATTATGGAGGTATAGAATAGGAACAATTTGGTATTTCATCCCACAATGAGGCAGGATGTGCCTTCAAATCAGTAGCTCCAACACATCATGAAGTAATTGAAAAAAGAGAGGGGCGCCTGGGAGGCTCAGTCGGTTGAATGCCCGGCTTCGGCTCAGGTCATCATCTCACGGTTCATGGGTTTGAGCTCCGCGTCGGGCTCTGTGCTGACAGCTCAGAGCCTGGAGCCTGCTTCAGATTCTGTGTCTCCCTCTCTCTGACCCTCCCTTGCTCACACTGTCTCTCTCTCAAAAATAAATAAAATATAAAAAAAAAAAAAAGAAAAGGAAAAAGAGAAAAACTCAAAAGCTCACAAAGGCAGAGCTCCCTAGTGGCAATAAACTGCAGACCCAGCTCCCTCCACTTGCCCAGTCTCACAAAGGACTACAAAACTCACAAGACTAACCTCAGACACAGCCCTCCACCCAGGTTCCCCAAGAGGATATGACGGTGCCTCACAAAACAAGTTGCACATCCAAGGAGAGTCAACCAGACTCTTTCAGGGTGAGTAGGAGACCTAAACTTACGCAGTCCTGATTCAAAAAGAGTCAGAAGGCAGCAAAAAAAAAAAAAAAAAAATGGAGAAACTCTTACAACACTTGCACAGCAAAATAAATTTTTTAATTAGAAATGTGCAAAATGTGCATTTCTAAGACCATATACTTCGTGAAGATCTATTCCAAAAGACAAGAAACTGCTTTGAACTCTCAAAGAAACTGAAAAAATTGTGAAGGCAATAAATCAAACTCTAACATATTAAGACAAAGGGACATGATAGCTAAAAAAAAAAAAGGGGGGGGGGAGGGGAAACAAGTCCATGAAGAATTCACAACAGCATAATGAACCAAGTAAACAAAAAACATAAGCTTGAGATCATCACACAGACTGACCCAAACAATCAAGGAGATAATGTTGTATGTGAAAGATCAGCACCACAGCTCCAGAATGGGTTTTCCCAGAAAAGAACTGAGGAAACAAAATAAAAATTATATTCAGTCATATGGCAAAAAACAATGCTTATTATGATCATAAAGAAAATCTGAAAATGCCTACTGACAGGAGGACTTGCAGGCTTCAGGAAAAAAAAATTACAGAAAGGTGAACAGCATGAAGAAATACGGTACTGAAATCCTAGAGTCTCAAGGATCAAGACCAGAATCTGCACAAGCATGTAGGGCAAAGTCGGTGCCATACAAAGGACAAAAAGGAACTCCAGGAGACCGCAGAGCAACATCCATGGAGGTCTGAGGGAGAGGTCTTCTTATACACCCAGCCAGCCATTCACGTGTCAACAGAGAAAAAAGTGGAAGAGGAAAGTGAGAAAGAGGGCAGGTAGAAATGGGAAGGGGAAGGGAAAGGAGAAGCAAACTGAGGCCAAGACAACAATCATAATATTCAAGCATGAAGAACTCAACAAGGCTGATACTAAACACCACCATTAAAGAAACAACTTGCACCCATGTTTTCAATCACCAAAAAACTTCACTGCAACTACAGCTCTCAAAACTACGTAGTAGTATGAAAGGATTTTAAATTCCTGATAAAATTGACAACTGAAATTAGCACTAAATAATGGTGGTAGAGGTATAAAAATGTTAAACTAGAAAACCTTATTTTCAAAATACAGAAAAATAAACTCTACCTGGAAATTAAAGTGGACTGTAGGTCTTCCCTGTCACAAAGATCAATATTGAACAGAAAACAGATTTAAAGGCAAAAATATTAATTAAAACTAGAGGCAAAGGATGGACTCAGCAGTTTAAGAAATTCTCGAAATGAATCCAAAACCAATAACAAGTATCTGATGTTTATCAGGAAGAAGACTAAAGCTTTAACTTAAAAATGAGAAAGATACCAGACTAAAATATAAAAACCAAAAAGATAAAGGCAAAAATATACTAGAGAAAAATTCATAGACGATCAAAGCAGACATTCCTCTATTTACAGATGATTAGGTTGAATTCACAGAGGGGAAGAGTATTAACTTTTGCCAAAAGAGGTCATTTTTTAAACTGAGAAGTGGCACAAGCCACAATTGAGATCTAACTGTCGAAGTATCTATGGTCTGAGTAACATAGCGTCAAAAACTGTAAAAGAAAAATGTTGAAAATACTAAGGATAGAGGGAATGCAAGAAAATTGCTGCGGCTCATCAGGAAGATAGTATTAAAGTAGGGAATTTGATTAATATTATTGAAGTCATTGTAAAAGCTTTATACTTTGTATATACTGCAAAGAATTTAAGTTTCTTTTCTAAGGCCCACTAAATAGTTATAAAATCTACCAATATTAAATAACCAAGAAAATCCCATTAAGTGCCCAAAAAGGAAATTAATAACATAGATTATATTCTCTACTCACACTACAATAAACGAGAAATTAATTTCAAAAGTAGAACAAAATAATTATTCCAACAGCTTGGAAATAATTCTTGGGTCAAAAATAAAACCAAAACAGCAATTACAGATTTCTTAGAGAATAGCAATAATAACCAACACATATCAAAACATGGAAAGTGGCCAACGTGTACTAAGAGTAAATTTCATAGCCTTTAAATACTTTAATAACTGAGTCAGAAATAGAAATACAACAAATTATTTAAGAAATCAACTCAAGAAGCTGGAAAATAAAACATTGAATAAAACAGGAAAAAATGGCTTAGGATAAAAGCACAAATCAATTCAAAAAAAAAAAAAAAAAACAGAAAAACACCAAAATAAATAAATAAATCCAAGAGCTAGTTCTTTGAGAAAAAGACAAACTCAGAAATCATGAAAGGGTCTCCTTCAAAAAAAAATATATTTGAGGAGCTATAGGAAAAAATTCAAAGACTGTCAACAAACTTGAGAACTTAAAATTAAATGTGTAACATGTATGTATGTATGTGCACACACACACCTCTCAAAAGAGCACTATAACACCAAGCAATGTCTAGGGTAATTCATGTGATATTTTAAATCCCTTTAAGGGCCTGGGTGGCTCAGTTGGTTGAGTATCCAACTTTAGCTCAGGTCATGATCTTACAGTTCGTGGGTTCAAGCCCTGCATCAGGCTACATGCTGACAGCTCGGAGCCTGGAGCGTGCTTTGGATTCCGTGGCTCCCTCTCTCTCTCTGCCCCTCCCCTCCACACACTGCCTCTGACTCTTGAAAATCAATAAATGTTTTTTAAAAAATCCCTTTAGACCTTGCTATTCAAAGTTTGGTTACACATTAGCAGTATGGACATAACCTGGGAGCTTAAATTCACTCAGAACCTACTGAATCTGCATTTTAGCAAGGCTCCCAGGTGATTCAGAGGCACCCCAAAGTTTGAGAAGCTTGGTTTTAGATCTAAAGACGAAAACTCTCTACGACAGTACACAAAAAATCTACAGACTAGTGTATTTACAAAGAATTCTAAAATAAAATTTTTTTAATGTTTATTTTTGAGACAGGGAGAAACAGTATAAAAGCAGGGAAGGGGCAGAGAGAGAGAGGGAGACACAGAATCTGAAACAGGCTCCAGTCTGAGCTGTCAGCACAGAGCCTTGATGCAGGGCTCGAACTCACAAACTGCGAGATCATGACCTGAGCTGAAGTCAGATGCTTAACCGACTGAGCCACCAGGCACCCCTAAAATTTCTAACAAAAAGAATCCCATACCTTGTTACATAAATACCATACAACAAAGAAGCAGAGTTCATTCAAAGAATATGGCAATAGTTTGTACTAAATCTATTAGTATAAAAATATAGGTGAATTTATATGAAGCTAATAACTTTAGTCTGGCGAAGGCTCTTCTGAGCATGGTTTCCAAACCACAAACCAAAAAGGCAATGGTTGAAATACTTCATAAAAGTTTTTAAAAATCTCTATTGCAAAAATCATTAAACTTGCAAACAAAATTTAAAGAAACATGACAAACTCAGAAAATACATCTAGAAGTTCCTGAGAAGGGGTTATCTATGATAATGTATCAAGAACTACAATGTACCGAGAAAAAGACAACTCTGACCAACAAATGAACATTAACCAGTTCACCAAACAAAGGTGAATGGTCAATAAATAGGTCTATGCCTTCATTCATTCAAACAACAAGCTTTCAATACTCTTCAGGCATTAGGTTGATCTGTTTCAGCAAAGGAAACAGAAGTCATTTCCTATAAGGGAAAATAATCTAATTATCAAAGAAATGCCAATCAACCTATATTCACACAAAGACTTAAAGGACAGATTCATTCACATCCTAGGTTAAGAAGGATGCCAGGAAACAAACACCTTCACACATCAATGGCAGAATTTAAACTTGTGCAAAAATTTTGCTGCCATTTAATGTGGTAAATAATGCTTGTAAAGGCATATTTTCCAACAGAAGAAATCCACAGGAAATACACAAACAGGTCTATGTGAAAGAGCTTTCATCACAGCATTACTTGCAACAGTGAAAATAACCTAAATATCCATTAATAGAAGAACAGCATAAAAATATCAAATAACAGTTCTTGATCTCTTCTTGTTTGTTCATACTAGGCATGTATTGTTTTCAAATCCTATGAATAGCAAAAATGCTACTTTGAAATATTTCATTTATTGTGCAGCATTTCAGATCCAAACTGAAGAGAGTGAGAGACAGTAGAAACACTAATACGTTTTAAATGATATTAATGGAACATGGGAGGATTCAGTACTGTATGTAAAACACACAGGTTTAGGCAGGTAAATACCCCTAAAAGCTTTCTCCAAGTGAGGGCCAAGGCTGCCCAGGTGTCTGAGAGCTGAGTCTAACAGTCCTCAGAGCATGGGAATACCCAGGGGACTGGGTCAGGCAGCTTCATACTGTTCCTTACACTCACATCCCCTTCTAGGTATCCACTTTTCTCACCACAGCCAGAAGGAGTTTTTTTTGTTTTGAGTTAAACTCTAGCTCTCCCTCCACAGGCTTCCTGATACAAATGCAAACTCACAGACCTTAACTGAAAGTCCTGCATGACAGGGACCAGCCACTGCCCACTCTCCAACCCCACCTCATTCCATCCTTCCGTTCACAAGGGCTTTCTAACAATATTCAGAACCATTTGAGCTCTGTCCTACCTCAGGACCTTTGCACACAATCTTCTCCACTACCTGGAATGCTCCTTTCCCCCACTTTTCTCAAAGCTCAAAGACCATCTCCCCAGATCAGTATCCACTAACCAGCCCCTTTGTTGTTAGGTATCATTCCATTTCCTTCACTGCACTTCTCACAATTGGGGTGGGAGGGGGAACGGAGGAGAGACATAGATTGACTGAAATTTTTTTAAGTATTAGCTCACTTATTCACTGTTTCCTCCAGTGGAACACATGTTCTGGAAATCGATCCTAGGTCTATTTTGCTCTTCACTGAATCCACAGCAATCTAGCTTTGAACCTGCCATCCCAAGAGTGTTCAAATGCTGATGAATGAATACATGAATGTGAACACATTTTTTTTATTTTTTATTTTTAACATTTTTGAGAGAGAGAGAGAGAGAGAGAGAGAGAGAGAGAGAGAGAGACAGAGCATGAGTGGGGGAGGGGCAGAGAGAGAAGGAGACACAGAATTTGAAGCAGGCTCCAGGCTCTGAGCTGTTAGCACAGAGCCCAATGCAGGGCTCAAACTCATGGACCACAAGATCATGACCTGAGCTTAAGTCGGACACTTAACCAACTGAGCCACCCAGATGCCCGAGAGAGACAGATCATGAGCAGGGGAGGGGCAGAGAAAGAAGGACACACAGAATCGGAAACAGGCTCCAGGCTCTGAGCTAGCTGTCAGCACAAAGCCTGATTTGGGGCTCGAACCCATGAACTGTGAGATCATGACCTGAGCCGAAGTTGGACGCTCAACCGACTGAGCCACCCAGGTACCCCCTGAACACATTTTTAGAAAGTGTTTTTTAATCATCTCTTCCTATTTCTGCGACTTGATCCTAAGGAGATAGAGAAATATGTGAAAATTAACACCCAAAGGTTCATCATAACATTCTTCCAACAGCAAAAATTGGAAGCCACCTGCATGCCCACCAAGAGGTAAGTTTTTAAATAAGTTATTATATGAAATACTCTATCAAGAGTATGGTAATGTGCTAAGTTTTTAAAATGTAGGAACAATGCACAGTTGAACCCTATGTATGCACAGTGCATACAATTACATACATACAGCAGGAAGAAACAGTACAAAATAGCCATGGTTTTTTGGTTTCTTCCATATATTTCCTACTTTTTCTAATATTACCTGTTTTCTAATTTTTAACAATGATATATTTTTTATAATTTTTTAAGATTTAAGGTGTGCCTGGGTGGCTCAGTCAGTTAAGCATCCGACTTTGGCTCAGGTCATGATCTTGCGGTTCATGGGTTCGAGCCCCATGTCAGGCTTTTTGCTGACAGCTAACTCAGAGCCTGAAGCCTGTCTTTGGATTCTGTATCTCCCTCTCTCTCTGACCCCCTCCCCTGCTCATGCTCTCTCAAAAATAAATAAAACAGTTTAAAAAATCTTTAAAAAAAAAAGATTTTGTGAGAAAGAACAGGCAAGTGGATGAGGGGCAGAAAAAGAGGGAGGGAGGGGGAAAGAGGTAGAGAGAGAGAATCCCAAGCAGGCTCCATGCAGTCAGCACAGAGCCTGACACTGGGCTCGATCCCATGAACTGCGAGATCACAACCTGAGCCAAGATAAAGACCTGGATGCCTGACAGACTAAGCCAACCAGGTGCCCCGACATTTTTAAAACAAATGCAAAACAAGCATCATTTATAATTAACAAGAAAAGATCTCTCCTTCTTGGGGAGTATAATCTTTAGTTCTCCTAAGAAAGCAAACTATTTTCAAGTATCTTTTGAAATACATTTTCAAATTTGAAAATAAGGCAGAATGGCTATACCCAATCAAGGACAATTGCTCTAGCTAAAACAGATTCTATCAGTATGTAAAGCACAATCATAGCATATGATAATTTATTCTGATTCCTAAAACCCAAAGCAAAAAATCATTAATATGGGCTGTTTCACCTCAAACTCTACAGAAATGCACTACATCTTCCAGTCCTCAGTCCTCTGTCTATCCTCCGTTTTATTGCCTACTCAGGTGAACCCTTTGACCTTGCTCTGGTTTTTCCATCCATCTCTCTTTTTGCTTGTATGTTTCATGCTCAGCTTCCCCTGATTTCCCTTTAAACCTGACATCCTTGTTGCCGTATTCTCCACAGGGCTGCCTTCTTCTCCTTTATTGGCCATAATCTGGAAATATGTGAGAAGTATTTATTGAACTGTCTTTTTTTCTTTTTTTTTTTTTTTTTTTTTTTAATGGGAAGGCAACAGAGTGAAATCATCACCTTACATTTCTCTTAAGGAACTCAATTCAAAGATTTTTGTTTCTAGAGCTCACTGACCTTCAGGAGCCCATCCTCTCCCAAGAGGCCCCGAGTAAGAGAAACATACTCTTGCTGAGAAATCAAGCACTGTGGCACGTAAGCAGACATTGAGAATTAGCGGATTAAAACTTATTTTAAAAAAAATATGTAAGGCAAGGTGTGGTTTGGCAACTGGAGTCTTCCCAGACATCTGTGGACTACGGTAAGTGTGAAGCTCCTAACAGGTTAATAGTATCTCATTCTAATTCAGGCAGACAAATCCCTCGTACATCAGCATGAAATGAACCCAGATGAGCCTTGCCCAGAACAATCATAGCAGTCGAAACAGAACAATCTGAAATCAAGAGCAGCATCAAGACAAGTCCAGAAAGAGAGCAGATTACAGCTCATGAGATCACATAGTCAATCAAAAGGTTAAACAAGACTTGAAACATCATCACTTAAGTAGAAGATAAAATACCCAGCAGAGTCCAAGTGAAAGCTGTCCATTAGCTAAGCAGTTTTGCTTTTTCCTTTGACAATTTAAAGGGTTCAGAGGGAAAAACAAAATCTCAAGAAGTAGGTTTTGGTGCCAATATTTTTACTTGGAAGTAGAAATCAAATAGGTGATTTTAATGGTCCTCAGAATGGAAATACTGGCTTCTGACTTTAAGTACATGCAGCATCAGACCTTATTATTCTTCTATCTTTAGCCATTTTTGTCTTCATGACTTATTTATCATTTCATTTTCAGTAACTTTGATATGTAAATTAAGGCCACTATACCAAATGTTACGATTTAAGATAAAGACCTACGAACACTAATATTTCTCATTATAGATTTTGCCTATCCAACTGAATCCAACTTGAACCATGTAGGGAAAATGGCTGGACAGAACTTCATACACTTTTTAGACCACTTAAAACCCAAACCTACCAACCAAAGACTTCCTATCCTAAGTGCTTCTCAGTTTGTCGTCATGGTACATTGTCCAGCCATGTTAAAACCATGATCAAATTTTCTGTTTAAAATGCAGGCAGGATCCATTCCTCGGCCCAATTTCAAAAGTTCTGAGTCTATAGGCCCAGGATACTTCAGGCATTATCTGCACTTACCAGCTGTGCAGGCTTGGCCAAGTTATTAACCCCTCTTTGCTTGCCTGGGTTTCCTTAACTGTGAAATGGGTGAAGAAATAAACCTGTCCCAAGTATGAAATGCAATAATCCAAGTAAAAGTGCTGACTTTGCCCAGCTCCTGGCCCGTCGTAAGTACTCATAAATGTTAGCAGAGTTAGCAGATTGTTCCTTGGGAAGATTTCTGCAGAACAGCTTTGCCATGTTAAGAGTTAAGGAATAACTCTTCTTAAAGACTGAGGGATGGCCATCCAGTCTCATTGTGAGGTTAAGGTTCAAGCATGTGGCTAAAATCAACAAAAAAACACTGATATCTCTCCTGACCATGCATGCTGCCCCTTCCTCACCCATTTCCTGTACTCTCTGACTGTCCAAGTAAACACAAAGGCTACTCCAGTCATTCAGGCATCTGCCAGGTGACAATTTAGGGCCCTTCACCTGACCTCAAAGGTCAAGAGTTTCCTTCTGAGAACATTCTGGTAGTCCTTATGCTTCATCAGAATGTGTCATTAGATTGACCTAATGATCCTGAAACACTGGAGAGAAAAGGACAGGATGCCAAGACAGAACAAGAGCCAAGGGGGAAGGTGGAAACTACCTCAAGATCAATGAATGTTTTCTTCTCCAGTAGCTCCAAAACAGACCCACACACCCACACACAGGTGAGACTCACTCACCCACTGATTCTTGCATACACTGTGCTCAGCCCTGTGAGAGAAGATAGGGACACAGAGATGCCCAAGAGGGAGCCCTTGTCCTTGAGCAGCCCACAGTCTACTGGGGGGAAAGGCCCGTCAAGAGACACACACTTAGGGGGCACCACTCTGAGTGGCTCAGTTGGCTAAGCATCCAATTTCAGTTTAGGTCATCATCTCATGGTTGGTGGGTTTGAGCCCCCCATTGGGCTCCATGCTACCAGTGTGGGGCCTGCTTGGGATTCATTTTCTCTCTCTGCCCCTCCCTGACTCATGCTTTCCCTCCCTCCCCACCCCCCCTCTCTCTCTCGCACGCACGCCCCTAAATAAAGTTAAAAAAAAAAAAAAAAAAAAAAGAGCCTTATCCCAGAGTGTTACAGGCCATGAGATACTAGGCTTGGGTACTGAAAGACTTAAGAAAGAGATCCAAAGAGATACAGGGGAGTGGCAGGTGCACAATGGCAGAGTGAGGGGGCACAGGGGTTCTTCCAACTGTATACGGTTCAGAAACGCTTCAGTGAGGAGGGGATGACAGAATGGTATAAGATGTGATTAGGCCTCGGGGTTACCTTGTGTGTGCGTCAAGGAGCTGGACCTCACCCTGAGGGACGTGGACACCTCACACTGGAGTGTGGGCCAGAGAGTGACACACTCAGATTTGTAGTTTCTTTCTTAAGATTTGTGTTCTACAAAGATCCTTCTGCTGTCTTAGCCTCTTGGGCACCCTTGACTCATTCTACTCACTGGGCATTTGTGGCCGTGGCTACAATCACATAAATTCTGATCCCCCAACCTCCTGAGGGAGCAGGGAGGCTCCTCACACTTGCATACCTGTCAGGTTTATTCAAGCTGCGCAGAGAAGACAAGCGTCTCCCAGCAGCCGGCCACATTTCCAGCTGCGGGAGAGATCTCTCCAATCTGCCCTCCTGGAGGCAGCACTAACGCACCACATCCAAGGCCACAAACTCCTCATCCTTCCCATAAAACCAGAGCTTTCTTCCTTCTTATGATACTCCTCTCTCCTTCCCACATCCCATCTCTCACCAAGGCCTGCTGTGTGCCCTCCTTCCAAAGTGTACCCGCCTCCCTGCTTCCTTCCCAACCCCACTGCTCAGGTGCGTACCAGATCAGTGTTCACCAGAAGCTTATGCCCACCTGAACTTCAGGATGTGACCTTATCTGAAATAGGGTTTTTGCAGATGTAATGAATTAAGATGAGGTCATACTCCATTAAAATGGGCCCTAATGCAATGACTAGTGTCCTTGTTAAAACAAAAACAATAGAGACAAAGACAAGGAGAAAACAGACATGTGACAAGGGAGACACAAATCAGAGCCATGTGTTTAAAATCCAAGGAATGCCAAAGATTGCCAGCAAGCACCAGAAGTTAGGATAGAGGTATGAAACAGGTTCTCCCACAGGGTTTCCAGAAGGAATCTATTCTGCCAACAGCTTCATTTGAGACTTCTCTCCTCCAGAACTGTAAGAGTTATTCCTCTTGTTTTAAGCCACCCAGTCTTTAGTACTTTGTGACCACAGCCCTGGTAGCCAAGGAAACTAATACAGAGTTCCCTGTACCACCCCATGGAATGCTCAGTGCTTATCCCGCTGGCTGTCCACGGAGACCTTCTCTACCGAACTAGCTCCCTCCTCACTCTTCTGCAGGAAGCCATGGTGCTCTCCCATTCTTCCAATAAAAAATGTTGCCATGTCTAATCAGTCCTGGGTTTCCAGAAGCTATGCATTCCAAAGGCCATTAATAGAAGTTCAGTCACCTTGAATTACTAATTACCAACTGATGAGCTTCCTCATTTGATCCCGCTAGAAATGAGGGCTAGTGAGAGGGTTGGTGCCACTATTTCCCATTATGTACCTTTGGTCACCAGTGGAGGCAGAATACATAGTGTTCCAACTCTCCATTTGACCCCAAACTCCCTTTCTCCATGAGTCATCCTCACACCACCCATCCCATCCATCCTAACACAAGCTGAAAGTCCAGCTACAGCTGAATCCCAAATAAACCCTGACACCGCACTGCAACCCCTATAGAATGCCCCACCCTATTTTCCCATCCCCTCAAATTATTCTAGCCCTCCAAGGCTCAGGAGCACCCTTTACAAAAGGTCTTTCTCCATCACAAGCCACTGAAAATCTACTCTCTTCCTTTATGACTGGTTAGGGTTTGGCTTACATCTACAGCAGAGTATGCCTACTGGGAGGTACATTCCAACACTGCCTGTAAAACTCCACCCCTTACCAGCTGTGTGACCTTGAGAACATCACATCATTTCTTTGGACCTCAACTTCCCCATCTACCCAATTGGTATAACTAAAGCACTGCCTTTACAAGGTCATGAGCAATGGAGATCACACAGGTAAAGCATTTAAGAAGTCTCATCATTAGTAACAATATACACTGGTTGTATCATCATCAAACCATCATCATTAAACATTTTCAAATACCTTGCATCAGCTGGGAACACAGAGTTGCATAAATCCACTGCTTGCAAAGGGGAAAAAAAGGGAACAAAAACACTTCAAAATTAATGCCCCCACTAACCAGGAGCATTGAGCAGGTTCTTCACATATCAAGGACAGCCCATTATTATCCTCATAAAATTCCTTTTCTTCCTAGGAGATTAAAGAGCTGGGAAGATCTCATTCCCCTCGGCTTCACAAATCCCCTGAGAGGCAACAGGTAAGCACTTCTTTTTCCACTGTCCTCAGGTGTGTCAAGACAGAGACAAGAAGGGAGCCATCCCTAGAGCTGGAGGCTGCCTTCCCTCCAGGCCTGGGCCTAATGCCAGCATGTACCACCCTCCTGCTTATTCCTTAGGCAGATGCTCTTCGCTTACTCCAAAAGCAAGTGAGTATGCTGTAGGCAGTGGGTTCAAATCCAGAGCAGATTCCACATACTCGTGGACTCACACACTCCCTTATTCATTCAGTCATCCAAAATCTTGTGCTAAGCCTGATTATCCGCCTACATACTCTAAGTAACAAGCAGGCTATGGAGAATAATAAAGGTCAGAGTCAAGTTTAGACCCCAAAGAAAACACCCCTGACAACAAATGGCCACAGCCTGTCCCTTCTGAATGAGAAGATAGACTGCTTCTAAAAGTTTTATTTTTTTCCTCTTGTAATTTTTTATAAAATGGAATAAAAAATTCAACTCCTTTTATAAAATTACTTCCAAAACAAGCTAATCCCTCCAAAGCAGGAGAGTCTTTCCTACCCAAATGCAAGACTCCTCCCCAACTCTGCTGAAGCCATTGTGATCCCTAACCAAAGACAGGCTGAGGTCTATACCTGGGATGAGGATGCACCAATGAATCAGAGCCTCCCACCGTACTCTCCCCAATACTAAAATGCATCTGAACATAAAGTCAGAGGAAGGAGATATTTGTACTCTTATTCATATTGGCATTATTCCCAATAGTCAGAAGAAGGAAGCAACCCAAGTGTCCATCAGCAGATGAATGGATCAACAAAATGTGATATATACTACAAGGGAATATTGTTCATCCTTAAAAAGGAAGGAAATTCTAACACATGCTTCAACACAAATGAACCCTAAAGATATCATAGTAAGTGAAATAAGCCAGACAACACAGGCAAAATACTTTATGATTTTACTCACAGGAGGTACCCAGAGTCGTCAAGTTGGTAAAGACAAAAAGTAGAAGGGTGGTTTCCAGGAACTCTGGGAAGGGAGGAATGGGGAGTTGTTCTTTCATTTAAACAATGTTTCAGTTTGGGATGATGAGAAAAGTTCTGGAGATGGTGAGTGGTGATGGTTACACAACAATGTGAATGTACTTAAGGCCACCGAACTGTGCGCTTAAAAATAGCCAAAATAGTACAGGGCACTTGGGTGGCTCAGTCAGTTAAGCCTGACTCTTGACAGGTCGTGATCTCATGGTTTGTGAGATCAAGCCCCATGTTGGGCTCTGCACTGACAGTGCGGAGTCTGCTTGGGATTCTCTCTCCCTCTATGCCACTCCCCCACTCATGCATGTGCACAGTCTTTCTCAAAATAAATAAATAAAACATAAAAAAAATAGGCAAAATGGTGAATTTTAAGATTTGGGTATTTTACCAGGATCAAAAGAAATTAGAGGGGAAAAACATCAGAGGACTTCAACAACAGTGGAGGAAGGATTTGGACTATAGAGGATGCTGATGGCATCTGCCCAGATCCCCTTTACTGAGTGGGTGCCACCATGTGGGTGGCTGCTAAAGCCTCACAGCCGCTGCTGCCTTCTCCAGAGAATGGTCTTTGGTCAAGAGGAGCCACCTGGGAGGGTACTCCCCCCTCTCACCCCCATGTGGACAGCCAGTGGCCAATGGCCAAGTGACACGGTAGTACAAAAGGCCACTTGCCTCAAGATGGAACCAACTCCGTGGTATAGATGAATGCTCTAGGGCAACCAGTGTGATCGACCTGAAGCTGGTCTCCAACTAAGAATGCTTCTCTGCTTAACCTTCTTCTGTTGCCCTGCCCCATTTCCCTCATTCTTCTCCTGAGAGTATTCCCTCAATAAATCACTTTCACATGAATCACTGTCTCAAGCTCTTCATTAATAGTGTTTCCCAATCTTTTTGCCATTATTTACCCCCCAAGGAGCCTTTTTAAGACAGTTTTCCCCATCACTCCCATTTTATTTTAATGTAACAAGTAATTACATGTTTGTTTTGTACTGTATCATCTCCAATAACCCATTTCTCCCTGTTGGAGGCGTCATTGCCCCCAGTGACAATGCAAGTTCTAGAGAACCTGACCTAACACAACATGGATATGCCTACATGACTCATGGGTAGAATATGGAATTCTCCCTCAAAGCATCGAGCACTCTGCAATGATTTCTACTACCATTAATGCATTTTATTCAAAACAAGCAACCATCAAAGCAGCTAGTGCAAGAAAATATAAAATCTGCCACCTTCTCTGTGCCCAGGAGCTATACTAGACCCTGGAGATAAATAAAACAATGAATAAGTTAGAACCTCGAGTCTGCCTGCATTCAGGGTAAGAGTAGACAAATAAACGGTCCTGTGACAGCCAAGATAAAGAACAAAGCAGGGTTAGAGTACCTATCTAGCAATGGGCCACGCTGCTCAGAAACCCTACCTTTTTGGAGCCTGGAAACCCTCCACAGAAACCCAGTGATTCAAGGAGGTATCACAGAGTAACCATGACCTGAAGAAGAGAAGGCAAAGCTACTGCCTTTACTCATTCGTTCACTCATTTGCTCAGAAACCATTTCTGAGCACCTACTCTAATACCCTGCACTGGATTAGCCCTTGGGATGCAATATAAATACAGCAGGAGACAGAACTAGCAGAACAGGCTTGACACAGTCCGATCTGGGGTTGAGCTCTATGGCTCTGTCATCTTGGGTAAGTTCCTTATCTGTGACATGAGAATAATGAGGAAGTATCCTCACAGGGTTGTAAGGAGTACCTAAGATAATGAACATGAGGCCAGGTAGCTCACTGTCTAACACAAAGTGCTCAAGACATACTAGTTATTGTTGTTTACAACTGGACACACTTCCTTCCCCCAAGAACCTGATGCAGAAGTAATGATTAAAAGCACAGTGCCATGCTGCATCATGGGAAAATACATCTTGTCTCCCATTTGTAGGAAAGAAGTTCTTGAGGACCCAGTTTCTGCATGGCACTGCCCTGTTTTGACTCCTAGCCACTCACTCTGATGGCTGGAACCTTCCTTGACAAGTCCCGTTGCTCTGTTACCTGCATCTAACAAGAAAGCCTGTACTTCCCAGCTCATTTGGCAAACACTGAGTAACTAATGCCTACAACTGTCACCATTTAGTGAAAGATTTAATAAACGGGGTGTTCTTCCAAGCCCAGCATCATGAGCCAAGCTGAGGTTTCATTCCCCTCAGCGTTAAGGCTGGCATATGCCCACCAAATGGACACCAAGAGACAGAACATCATTTTTCAGCCACATTCAGACCCTCATGAAGTTCTGAGACCAAAGTCACGTATCCACATGATGAGATGAGAAGAATAAAAATCAACATTCTGGGGATGGTACCATCAACACTGAGTTTCAGGGGGTTATTTATTTATTATGTGATAATGGCCAAATGTATACACTACTCCAAAATCTGCCATGAAAATTCAAACGTCTTTGTAATCCCTATTTACAAAGCACACAGAGAAATTAAAACAGGCTTAACAGAGCAATGTTTGTGCATATTAATGAACCTAAATTCTAAATCTGGATTTTGGAAATAAAAAGGGTTTAAAAGAGGATTCATTTCAGACTAATTTGCTTTTGAATATGACACTTTGCATGTCAAATAGTACAGGGGATGAGGAAACGAGGGGGGCGCTAGACAGGCATCTTAAAGCATTTACACACAAGTTATGGGGCATATGATCTTTTAAAGGAAAAAGGTCACATTCCATGTTCTACCTAAGACTTTTATGTACACATCCCTCTATGGTCACCTGTGTCCTATTCAGTGAAGGAAAAATGATGGGTTCCACTCTGACTATTGAATCTTTCTCCTTTATAACCTGTGTAACTTTTCCTTGGATGGTCCCACTATAATACTATCACAAGAGCGCTAAGTGCCATGGTCTTAGAATATGTACACGAGGGCCCAGGAGTGTCTGGTTCTTAGGAGACAGAAGGAGAGAGAAGGAAGTCAACATTGGATGCAGTTTCAGATGGACCCAAGTTCAAATCCCAGGCCTACCTCTCACTCACCACAAATTCCTTACACTCTCCTCACCTCATTTTCTCTATCTGTAAAACACAGTGATAATTCCTAACTTTTAGGCCAAATTTATGTAGGAGAACATTAGGTATTCAAAAGGGTTACCTCCATTCTCTTTGCTCCTCTTTGGAGCAGTATTAAATCAGGGAGGGACAAGCAGCATCTTAATGAAAGTTATAATTTAATGATTAACCAATACCCAATATCCTATGGTCTTTGTCTACAGGAAAAGAAAACACACACATGGAAAAAAAAAAAAATCCCAAAGTGAGTGTTTAGGAACAGGGATGGCTGTCGGGATGTAGGAGGACAGAATCGTCAGTGTCCTAAACTGCAATGCTCTGACTTGCTGTCCTCCGCATATGGCACGTGCTACAGCCTGGCAGACCTCCAGCACTGAACAAGAGGTGAAGGTGGAGCTGTGGAATTAGACCTCGTGGGCTGGGCTCTAGGCTCTGCCACTTACAACAGACTGTGTGCAAGTCCTGTCACTCTTCCAGAGGTTAGCTTCCTCATCTGTAGCTGGGGACACCCACTGTACCAACCTCCCCAGCTAAGCAACTTTTATAAGTCACCTCAAGGTAGACTCTTCTAGCAATAAACACATGACAAGGGAAGAGGCCTGGGGAATTATACCCAAGTCACAGAGATGCCCACAAGTAAACGCACACTGAATATCCCCCAATAGAAGAAGTCATTCCACACCAGCACTAACAGATGTCCCCTCTTCCAGAACCTGACAGTTCTAATCCCAAGCTCAAAGTGTCCCCTGTTCCGTCCTGAGGGCCATCAGACCCCTTCACTCTTAGGTACTTTTGGAGGGGGTCTGCAGATGAGCTATGTGTCTAAGGGTTGGGGGGACAGGAGAGTAGGTCCACCCGGGAAAGCTGCACCCACAGTGCCCCCTTCTCCCTGAAAACCTCGGGTGCTGCTGAGCCACAGGGTGGCAGACCCCACTGCCCACAAGAAAATTTTCTGCCTCTGCCTCAGGAGAGAACATGCTTCTGGACCCTCTCTCCTCTCCTTCCACTATGCTCAGTGTCACCGTGTCCCCGTCTGCTACCTCCTTCCCTCTGGACTGTCACAGTCTCTCCACTCTGCTCGCTCCCTCTGCCTTCATCAGCTTCTCCTCCCTCCCGCACAGCATCTCTCCATCTGGGGCTCATCTCATAACTGCTTGACCTCCACCTCCCCCTGCCCTCCCTCCTCCAATCACTTACTCCCTTATCTCCCCATCTAGCTCCTATCCTTTCTTTCCATCAGACCCTCAACACCCCTGCCTCCCTTTTCCCCAGGGTATTTGCCTCTGTTTCACCTTTCAGGGAAGGAACTACGGTAAGGTCAGTAAGGCACAAATTTAAGAAAGCACCAAAAAACTCAGTAGTAAGAATAAACGTGTTTATTTTTTTTTAATGCTTACTTTTGCGAAAAAGAGCACAAGTGGGGGGAGGGGCAGAGAGAGAGGAAGACACAGAATCTGTAACAGGCTCCAGGTTCTGAGGTGTCAACATGGAGTATGAACCCACAAACCACGAGACCATGACCTGAGCTAAGGTCAGATGCTCAACCGACTGAGCCACTCTGGCACCCCAAAATATTGTTTTAATGTAATACTTTTAGTATCAAAATACAAAAAATCCATGATGAACAAAGCATCAAAAATTTGCATAAAGACAAGATGGACCCTGAACTTGTACCTCTCTTCCTGGTCTTGCATTAATCCATCCCTGATGTAAAACTATTTGCTAAAACAGGCTGACAGTAATTTGACTCAATTGCATTAAAATATTAATCTTGGGGCACCTGGGTGGCTTAGTCGGTTAAGCAACCAACTTTGGCTCAGGTCACGATCTCACAGTTCATGAGTTCGAGCCCCATGTTGGGCTCTGTGCTGACAGCTCAGAGTCTGGAGCCTGCTTGGAATTCTGTGTGTGTTTCTCTCTCTGCCCCTCCCCTGCTTATGCTGTGTGTCTCTCAAAAATAAAGACATGAAAAAAGTTTTTAATAAATGTATTTTTCTTGACTGTCAAGTTTTCTGACAGCCCCTGAAAATTTTGTACTGGAGGGGGATCTCTGTGAGGTTCCTAAACCTTTTCAATGCATTTCCCTTTCTGCCCCTTCCTCTCTCTTTCCCTTTTTATCCCCTTCTCCACTCCTTTTCCTCTCTCCATTTCAGTGAAATTGAGTCTTTCTCCCATTTTCTGCCCAACACAGACTTGCATAAGCACTCTGACTCTGTGGTCCTCCTTCTCCCCACCCTCTCTCCTTCCTGTGACAATACTTGCTTGAGAACACACACACAAACCCCCAAGTCTGTCTCCTCTGGATCTCTTTCTCTCTCCTGCTCCCCCTGTGGCTGGGTTTCTCTCTCCCTCCTTTGTCACGCTCTGGGTCTCTCCACATCTTGCCTGCACCTGTGGCCATCCCAAGCCCTAGTACTGCCAAGGGCACCAAAGGACAGACAGGACTCCTCCTGGCAGGAAAGCAAGACTCAGAGGGAAGAGCTCTAAACTCCATCGTGTCTCAGACCTCCAGATCGGCGGCCATCTGCCAGCACTCCTGTCAAACTCATCCTGAGCAGTAAATGCCCTGTGTCCCAGAGGTAGGTGAGCAGGCAGCTGGCGGATGCTCGAGTCCCTGAGCACAGGGGCAAAGCCCAACAGAGAAAGCCCGTTGGCAGGAACTGGAGACACTGAGGCTACAGAGGACACAGATCCCCCAAGACAGAGCAACTCACTCTCCACATGCACTTCTCGGGACAGCAATGAAAAAAAGAGCAATGAGAATTTGCCTTCTATCTCTGGATGTACCCAGGGCCATCGTTTTCCATGAATTAATCCTACACTCCCCTTAGGTATGATTATTTCTGCAATTCAAGGACCTATAGTTCAGAGAGGTTGAGTGATATGCCCAAGGGCTCACAGCCTGATTCATCCCCAGACTTCTAACGCCCAGTGTTGAGAATGTCATAAAACTCACTTTTTTTTTAATTTCACTTAAAAAAAAAAACAAAAACGGGGGGGGGGTTGACGCAAGTGAGGAAAAACATCTGTAATCTATAGGACAAAACTTGTTACGTGAGGAGTGCCTATCCATCAACACAAAACTCCAGTAACCTAAAAGAAAAATTCAAAGGATGTAAACATGCAATTTATTGATAAGTACTTATACAAGGCAAATAAAAATTTTCAATTAAACCTATAAGATATCATTTATCAACTATTGATTAATGAAGGTTAAGTACCATAATCAAGAGTTTAAAGAGCTAGGAACAATATTTGAGGGGTGCCTGGGTAGCTCAGTCAGTTGAGCATCCTTCTCTTGATTTTGGCTCAGGTCATGATCCCAGGGTCGTAGGACTGAGTCCCACATCCACCTCTATGTTAACATCACAAAATCTGCTTGGGATTCTCCCTCTCTCTCTGCCCCACCCTCGCTCAAATGCACATGCATGCTCTCTCAAACTTTTAAAAACAAAATCTGAAATGCACATCACTTTTAACGCACTAATTCCATTTTTAATAATTATTCCCATGAAAATACATGCACGCACAGGTAAAGGTTACTCATCTTTCATTGTTTGAAGCGGGGAAATGAAACTACAACTAAGTACTGAATAAATCACAGTACATCCAAGCAATGGATACAGTATAGAACAGCCAATTAAAGAATGAGATGGAGCTTTATGAACCATCGGGGAAAGGTATTCCAAAGAAAGTCTGTTGAGCATTCAACTTTTGAATCTGGCTCAGGTCATGATCCCAGGGCTGTGGATGGAGCCCAGCATGGGGCTCCAGGCTGAATGTGGAACTTGGTTAATATTGTCTCTCCCTCTGATCCTCCCCCACTCACGCACTCTCCCTAAATTTTTTTTTAAGTAGGAATTATAGATATCATGATCCCTTTCAAGAATGTGTGTGTCTGAGTATACGTGAGTGAACGCCACTGTGTGTGTGTTTTTATATATGCAGGAACAGGACTGGAAGCACAAACAGGCCACAGTGGCTGCACTGGAGAGGGAAGGCTGCACAGGATTTGCTTTTCCCTTCAGGCACTATCCTACTATTTACATATGTCCCATGAGTACCAGTTACTTCTGTTTTCATAGGAAAAAAAAAAAGATTTCTGTAACGAAAAAGGAAAAACACTGAGCATCGATGTTTTGAACATGGAAAGTACCTTTTCCCCCACCTCAACCCCTCTGTGCCCCCCCCCACCCCTCCTGATTGAGGAGAGCAGCCTGCCCTAAGGGTGCTGCGAATCTGAGACTTCTCTCTCCTTGGGGAGACATGTGGCATGCACTGATTTGCAATTAAATTAAACCTAATTATGTTTTGAGATTTTCAAGGAAAGAGGACACATTTTGAATCAATGCTAGAATGACTTGCCATTTATGTATCAAAGGTCTACTTCCTGATTTGTGCACCCTCCTGAGCACAGGAGTCCTGTTAAAGACTCCTGTTAAAGATGACAATGTCTGTGGGGCCTCTGGGGGGGCTCAGTCAGTTAAGCCTTGGACTCCTGATTTTGGCTCAGATCATAAGCCTCGCACTAGGCTAGTGCAGAGCCTGCTTGAGATTCTCTCGCCCCCACCCCCACTCATTCTCTCTAAAATAAGACAATTGTTTAAAAAAAAAAATGACAATGTCTGGGCACCTGGGTGTCTCAGTCAGTTGAGTGTCCAACCCTTGATTTCGGCTCAGGTCATGATCTCAGGGTTGTGGGATCCCCAGTGAGCATGGAGCTGGCTTGAGATTCTCTCCCCAACTTGCTCTCTCCCCAAAATAAAAATATTTTTTAAAAAATGATAAGGTCAGGGCACCTAGGTGGCTCAGTTAAGCATCTGACTTCAGCTCAGGTTATGATCTCACAGTCTGAGTTCAAGCCTCGCATCAGGCTCTGTGCTGACAGCTCAGAGCCTAGAACCTGCTTCGGATTCTGTGTGTCTCTCTCTCTGCTCCTTCCCTGCTCACACCGTCTCTCTCCCCCTCTCAAAAATAAACATTAAAAAAATTTTTTTTTAATGATGAGGTCTATTTCACCAAAGAATCCATTGGAAGCAACCCCTGAGGATTAAGTGACAGAAGCAAAATTTGACCACACGTCTGTTGGACAGTTTAGCTCATCTCCACCCAACCCCAGGCCTGAAGCTGACCAGAGATACCCCAGGGCACTGACAAAACCAGACTCAAAAGACACTGAGCAGAAACTTACTCTGAGGGGTGCCTGAATGGCTCAGTCAGTTAAGCAATCGACCTCAGCTCAGGCCATGAACTCGTGGTTCAGGAGTTCAAGCCCTGCATCGGGCTCTGTGCTGACAGCTCAGAGACTGGAGCCTGCTTCAGATTCTGTGTCTCCCTCTCTCTCTCTGTTCTTTTCCTGCTAGCACTCCTCTCTTTCTTGCTATCTCAAAAATAAAGATTTAAAAATTTAAAAAAACATACTCTGAGCACTACTGAAACCAAGCCTACACAGTATAGATCTACTCAGGGTAAACTGTAAGAGCCTGATGAAGTAAGCCAGAGAGGGAACACTCCTCTCATGCAAACCTCGCCTTTGCCAGGTCCAGATCTGAAAGACCACAGACAGAGGCCTAGGGGGCATACCCTCAATGTGCCTCAGTCTGTTGAAGACACGACAGCTGTCACAGCTACGTATGTGCCTATAGAACATTCTACAATTTTCCCTCAAAGGTAAGAACCTGTTCCATTTGCCTAGAGCCCACCCTGGAGCCTACTCAGTCCCTGAAATCCAAGAATGGATTTCAATTCAGTCGAATGGAATAGGTCACCCTCCCAGGAGGGCAGGGAACCAGGGCCAGGTGACAGGTTCCCTGGTCTGTTTTCCCTAGGCCTTCCTGGATGTGAAAAGGTGTTTCTGGCACCCTATTTGATCCACCAGAGTCCTTTCAAGGCCTATGCCTAATAGAGGAGACATAGTTAAGAGATTCAGATAAAAGCAGCAGTGTTACTAGATATTAACCTTAACACCTGCACTCAGCTCTAACAGACACCAAAACAGCAGGCCCTAAACAACTGGTGTTTCAGTTTTCTCACATAACAAGAGGTGTAGGGGGAGAAAAATGGCTGCTGGCTTGGAGTCCCAGACTTCAGGCTGAGATCTTGCAATGCTTTCTTTCTCCTGGTATCCTCATTGTCACGGGGGACTGCTCTACCTCCAGGATGGTGGCCCTGTTCCAGTCAGAAAGCAGCAGAGCCCAGCAAAAAGGGGTACGAGCCAGCCATGTTGGAAACCGGAGTAAGCTTTCTTGGAAACCAATAGGCTCCTTCTCCCATCTTAATGGCCAGAGTGAGGTCACAGGGTTACTCATCCCACAAAGGCAGCTGGGACATTGTAGCTTTAAAGCTCGACACGTTATCCAACAAATTCAGGATTTTTTAGTAAGGCAGAGGATTAAGAATGGATATTGGAGAAGCAACATGCAGCACCCATCTTAGGAGATACTGTACAGGAATACACTTTGTAAATTCATCAGTGCACTAATGAGGGATGGGTGGCATGAGAGTTTGGAAAGTTCTGGAATTGGGGGGCAATGGACCCAATATTTGCACTGGAAGGACATTCTCACAAGAGTCTTCCGACACAAGGAAGGCAAATAAACCTTGCATTTACGGCCTTCCATGGTCTTCCCAAACAGTCATGTCACCAAGTCCAAAATGGGGCCGATATCAGAGCCGGGTGAGAAAGGGCAGGAACAGACCAGGCAGTGGGAGGCAAAGATGCCAGGAGGTAAGCAGGCGAAGAGTTTGACTTCTGCCTACCTGGGGCCTCTTTTTGGAGAATTGGCAATGTGGCTACACTGGACCCAGGAGGAGGTTCCTTAAAGCTAAGACCAAGATATAAATAGACTGTTTGATGCCCAAGGGTATGAGGAATACCCAGTCATTGACCTGGTCATGGGCAGCTTCAAGCTGAGAATCATTTCTTTTCCTGATGATTACTGAGAGCTCCACAATGTTGAGTCTCTAAGACCCGCCCTGACCCTGTCTGAAGACCACCCTACACCACCAAACTGAGCCAGCTTCCCAAACAGGGTTTTCTCAGCTTCTGTTGCTTGAATAATTTTGACCTATTTTATACATCATGACTTTGATGGGACCCCAAGCCTCCGCCCCAGTGTTTGCTGGCTGCAGGCTCCAGATGGATGGCTACAATCAGCCCACAAAGGGGTGGCTGCACCACACAGCTCACGCTGCTCCGTGCACTACCTGCATGCAGGGACGAGGCGCCAGGTCCGCGGCCGAACCACCTGGAGAAAACCCAAGTGCCTGTCCCTTCCTGACACACACACCAAAGGAAGCTCTTCTGGGAGCCAAATGCACTACCCACACTGGCCTGCCTTCCGGCTCACACCAGCCCCAGAAAGTCTGTTTCACTTCCCAATTTCATCACCTGACTTCCCAAGAGAAAATGAGACATGTGGGCACCCCAGGCCAACTGGTTACTTGACACTTCTTCATCCCAATGTTCTTTAAACATTTGTCAAAGTCTATGTAGAGGACAAGCAGAGAGCTGCTTGTACAATGACCTAATAGCTACAGGCTCCCTTGCCTCTCTTCTCGTGTTCACTTTGGCCCCAGCCCAAACTCACATTCCTTTTTCTAGATCAGAACCCTACAACTGCTCTGACCCCTCTCCTTAAAAATGGTTCTAAGTGCTGCTTTTTCTTAACTGAGATGGCCCCTTGGCCTCACTCTGTACCCCATCCAAGTGTTGCTTCCCACCCTGCACAGCTACCCCCAGAGACAACCATTCTGGCAAATACAGGTGATTTTCTATCATCTTTTGTTCCCAGGGATGCTTAATGCCCCTGGACCACGTGTCGTGTCAACTCTGCTGCCTGTTACTGGAGGTGGCCCCAGGGACCAGCAAGCTCCCCAAGTCACCGTCTTTGCAGGCGTATGTTGCAGGGAGCTGGAGAGTGAGCAGAGTGGTTTTGACCACAGGCTCTGGCACCAGGGAGAACGCTGACTCTGCCACAGGCTGCTGTGAGAACATGGGCAAGTTACCTAACCTCTCTTTATGACAGGACAGTATCAGTGCTTACCTGATAGGGCTGTCGTGAGGATTACAGGACAGCGCACGGATCATGTTCATTTCAGCACTGGGCACACAACTCCAGCACTGGTAGGATTTAGTATTAGTACTAGAGGTTGTAAACAATGCCTCCCAAACATTCCCCACGTGAATCAAATATGCAACCAAAACTGCTTAAGCGGGGTGGTGCTAATACAATACAACTTCGGACCTGCCAACTGCTCTAGCTCCAGGTCCCACCCCTACCCTCCCCCCAGAAGAATGGATTCTTCAGCTTCACAAGGCTACTCTGGGTGCCCAGAACCTCACGTAGACACTCTCATCTCTGACCTTTTGTATATGCTATTCTCTTGCTCTTTGCCACCCTGAAAATTTTAAAACTCTTTTAAAGATCATTCCAACACTACCACCTGAACAACACCTTCCCCTGACTGCCGCAAACACAGCCAGAACCTTCTGTGATCCCCAAATCTCCACTGGCACTTGTATCCAGACCCCTCATTTACAGGGTGACCTGCTCTCCCACCAGACAGCGGTCCTCTGGGTGGATACTCATTAGCTCACCATGCCTGACACTTACTAGATAACTTTACACATTTTCTGAGTGAAAATAACAAGTGTCAGAGCTAAACCTCGCTTAGCTCACATACACACACACCTATAGCCTCTAACGAGTATTTTGATACAAACTAGAAAATACAACATTATCCAAAAAGTTCAGTAAGTCAGGGAACCTAATATTTAGAAATTAGTCCACCCTTTTACCCTGATGGTAAGAATTTTAGTGTCACTTTCACCTGTGTGGCATTCAACATGATACAAAGTACCTGGAAATGGAGAGGCTCCAAGGGTTGGGAGACACCATCACAACATCTGGTCTAATTCTCCAGATGAGACAAGCATCCCCTGTGCAAACTCCCCACTATGACGTCCTCTATCCTAAATACACTGTGTTCCCAAGAATTTCCCATCTTCTGAAACAATCCCTAATATTTTCAGAGGTTTCTGACCACTTAAAGGTTCCCTTCTTATGTTGAGTTGCTTCCCAGGACTTTTCCGTATCAGTCCCAGGATATCTTTCAGGAACACACAAACCTTCCTCAAAGCAGTCTGTCAAAATTCTCTGGCAACTACAATGTCTCTCTGGTCTTTTCTCCTCCAAGTGACACATCCCCAGTACTCAGTCCCCCCTCCCCCTCTGACTTGGATCTCCGTCCTCTTGCTGCTTTGGGAACCCACCCTTGGAAGAACACTGTGCTGCCCATCTATGAAGGATGCCAACAATGATAAGGAGACTGTAAGGTAGGCACCTGTCCAGAACAGGGGTCACTGCAGTTGGGTATGTCAGTCCTGCAGAATACAGTCTGGTACTGCCTCACTGCTAGGGACTGAACTGTGTCCCCCAACATTCATATGCAGAAGCTCTAATTCTTAAGACCTCAGAATGTGACTGTATTTGGAAACAGTGCCTTTAAAAAGGTGACTAAGTTAAAATGAAGCAGTTAAAATGGGCCCTAATCCAATCTGACTGGTGTCCTTATAAGAAAAAATTCAGTTACAAAAAGAGACACGGGCTGCATGCACAGAGAGGAAAGACCATGTGAGAACACAACTAAAGGGTGATCATCTGACAGCCAAGGAGACAGCCTCAGGAGAAACCAAACCTGCCCACACCTTCATCATAGACTTCTATCCTCCAGAACTGGGAGGAAAGGAGTTTATTCCAGCCACCCAGGCTGTGGTATTTTGTGATGGCAGCCAGTGCAAACTAATGCACGAAGGACATGTTAACTCGTGTGTGTCGTCTACACGGCTCCATTTTCTATAATAAATCTCAGAGCCAGTCTGCTCCTTTTCTGATCTTTTAAGGAATGATACACCCAGCCCCATCACTGCTTCATCCCAATATTTTCCTTCTCTAAGAAACGGCAATTTCTCTGTTAAAAGTCAAAGGGCCTTACATGGATCTGGGGGGGAGAAGGGAGTTGTTTGGTTTAAGGGGTTTTTTTTAATGTGATTTTTGATAGGGAGAGAGAACGAGCAAGAGGCAAAGCAGGGGCGGGAGGGCACAGAGAGAGAATCCCAAGCAGACTCCACACTGCCAGCACAGAGTCTGATGTGGGGCTTGAACCTACAAACCATGAGATCATAACCTAAGCTGAAATCAAGAGTCAGATGCTTAACCAACTGAGCCACCCAGGTGGCTCTAAGATCTCTATTTTAATGCAACATGAAAGGGAAGCAAGAATAGTAAGTTCTGAGGGGTGCCTAGGTGGCTCAGTGAGTTGAGCATCTGACTTTGGCTCAGGTTATGATCTCACTCCTCGTGAGTTCGAGCCCCAAGTTGGGCTCTAAGCTGACAGCTCAGAGCCCTGGGGCCTGCTTTGGATTGGGTCTCCATCTCTCTGCTCCTACCCTGCTCACACTCTGTCTCTCTCTCAAATGTAAACAAACATTTTTAAAACTTAAAAAGAAAAAAGAATAGCAAGTTCTGAAATAGCATCCTTTCAACTCTCATTCCTATGCCTGTACCACCCATGAACCAGACAGAGAACAGAGGTCATGCCCCCGGTCACCACACATGGATTTGCTCCAAGCTGCTGTCCTTCCTCCACACTGCTGACCTGAGGCCCCTTCACAGATGCTGCAGGGCACAGGCATTCCTTCCAGGTTCCCCTTCTGCCCTTGCTTTGCCAATGAACTTGATGCACAGCATTGTCTCCCTAGAAACAAAACCCACATCCAAACTTTTCCAAACTGTCACAAGTAAAATATTTTCTTATTCAATGCACTAGAACCCTCTACCATCCTACATGGTCATCACTCATGGTTTATCCCAGTCCTGGAAGAAGAAAGTGAATGTTATAAAGTGGATCGCTTTTTTAAATGACTTTAGTGTCCCATACTCTTAGGCTCCAAGGTTCTGGTATCTCAGGGAAGGCACACTGCAGTCATGAAGTATCCCCAAGGACAAAGAGCATCGAGAGGTCTTAGATCACCAAAGGAGATGCTGAGTGCCTGAGCAGCTTACAGCCTAAGGCAAGGCACACACCCTAAAGGCTGAAAGCAAAGTGAATCAAATTGAAGGCAAAAAAAATGCCTTTGGAGCAGCAACGCCCAATCTGAGAACAAAAAGAGAACTGGAATGAGGAGCCACGCCAGGGGGAATAATGGAAACACACGAAGAGAGGGGCAGTGGATGGTATGAGAACCCAGAGAGCCAGGAAGACATGGGCTCAGGTGTCTCGAGGTCATTTTCTTATGCATCACCTCTTTGAGTCCTCCACCCAGCAAAGCTATGCACCTTCAGGTCAGAACAGGAAAAAAAAGGGAACGAGGCAGTCATCCATCGGTGCCCTCCGCCTGCAGAAAGGTGCAAGCTTTGAACTCCATCTCCAAAGCAGGAGACCTGTCTTGCCGCAGTTCTCAGCTCCCTTCACTATTTATTCTACCTTGTGACTGATTGGAACACAAATTTAAAAGGGCATTTTTCAAAGCCATGATGGTACAGTAGTCATGCTGTCTGGCCCTGACAGTTCCAAACAAGTTACGGGCCCAGAAATTACATGAAGCAGCCGTCCATCAAATGTCTCCATGGTCCATCAACTGCTTGTGAGACAGAGTGAAGTCGTGCATACACAGGCCACCAATGGGCCGACCGGAAGTGCTTTCATCACTACCATCAGCAGCAGACTTTGGCAGCACACCCAAGATTGAGTTTCCGGAAACAAAGCAGATGCACCATACAAAACTTCATTCTCACACCTTCAATGGCCATACATTGTGCAAACTGACACCAAAAGACCCTCGGGCAGTTAGTCTGGGCATTCTCAGAACCACCTGCATTCTCCATTTCATTCTGTGGTATTCTGGATTATCGTTCAAAATAGTGGTAAGGGTCTAACTCATCCCACCCAACTCAGATTATGCTTGGCAATGTGACCTGGGGTGCTTCTCCCCGGAGAAAGATTAGACATCCCTGTCCTAGTGACAGCAGGCTTGATTTCTGGCAGCTGCCAGATGAAAGGTGAAACCTCTGCATCCTACTGAACTCAGGAATGGTTAAGGGACTGGCTGTGTTCCCTTAAACATGGACAATCATGCATCATTGCCAGGTAAAGTTTAAGATCCTTCTCATGGTTTTCTCTGTTCCACAGACCACCTGTTTCCCAGGCAGAGGCTGTTTCATCAGCCTAAGCAGATTAAAGGTCACGTAGTGTAGTGTAAAGCCACAGCTAATCCTTGATGGGTATGTAGCATGGATGTGGTCTGGGGATCATTTACTATTGAAGGATAGCCAGTATATCCTAACTGAAATACCTTCTTCCTAGTCTCTTTTTTTTTTTCCCCTCCACCACTATTTATCAAGCCACTATTAAGAATTAAAAACCTTTTAGTGCTAATGCATAGGGGCACATGTACCCCGATGTTCACAGCAACACTTTCAACAATAGCCAAATCATGGAAAGAGCCGAAATGTCCATCAATTGATGAATGGATCAAGAAGATGTGGTTTATCTAGATAATGTTTTCACTCATAGGTCTAACAGGAGAAACTTGATAGGGGACCATGGCAAGGGGAAGGGGGGGGGAGAATTAGGGAGAAGGAAGGAGGCAAATCATTAGAGACTCTTGAATACTGAAAACAAACTGAGGGCTGAAGAGGGAGGGGGAAAGGGGAAGGGGGTGATGATCATGGAGGGGGCCACTTGTGGGGAAAAGCACTGGGTGTTATATGGAAACCAACTTGACAAACTATAAAAAAATTAAAAAATAAAATGCATAATATACTTTAAAAAAAAACCTTCTATGAGTTGAACGCCATCTGTAAACTAAGAACCTTTCATGAATTGAGCACCTAGTATGTGGCAGTCACTCGTTGGTCAGGAAGTGCAAATAAGAGATGTGCAGGATGGGAAGGTGGTGAAGTGATATTGATACCTTCTGATATACTGGGCCAAGTGTTAGAACAAGATGCATAGAGAAAGGGGTAAAGGAAGACCACATAGATACATAGTGAACTAGAAAAAATGAAATGACCGAAAATGGGAAAAGTAGATTTCAGGCAGAGAAAAATCCATGTGCAATGACATGAACACATACCTCTGTTGTTCAGTGAGGACGGAGCTTAGGATAAACAGATAAAGATTTAGATAAAATGATTCTAGAAACATCAGGATCAGCTTAGAAAGAACCTGGAAAGCGATGTCAAGCTGGTGGGACTTCACTTTGGCTAGGGAATGTGACTACGTTTTAAGTCAGAAAGAAAGGAGCTTACTCTGGGTAAAACAAACTTAGAAAGGAGACATCTGGGTGTCTCTCAGTTGGTTACAACTCTGACTTCCATTCAGGTCGTGATCTCACAGTACTTGAGTTCGAACCCTGTGCTGGACTCTGTGCTGACAGCTCGGAGGCTGGAGCCTGCTTCTGATTCTGTGTCCCCCTCTCTCTGCCCCTTTCCAACTCTCACTCTCTAAATAATAAGCATTAAAAAAAAAACTTAGAACAATTACAACAGCAAATCTCAGAGGAAGGAAAAGTACATTCTCCTTCTTAGATCAACTTCCCTGGGAAACAAATTCAGAAGGAGATGACATTTCCAAGTAAGATGTCTAATGCAGAGGGTACTTGAGAACATCACCTATAAAGGAATGAAGGAAACAGGATGAGGCAGAAGGAGAAGTTGAGCTACTGTGTAGTCACAACAGAGGCCTCAGCTGGTCACCCAAGGAGCTCTAAACCTTGGACAGCCCATCTGAGTTGCCCTGAGTTGAGGCAAGGGTAGAAGAGCTTGTACCATGACATCAAATAGCCTTTGGATATTGGCTTCCCCCAGGCAAGGGGTGTCATCTTGGGCAAGGTACCTCCCCTTCCACAGAGGAAATTATGGGAAAGGACTCAGTTTTCAGAATCAGCAGCAAACACTCTCAGGGGCTGGGGAAAAGGATGCCTGAGTCCTGACAGGGGAGTCAGAAGATTGCAGCATAGGACACAGCCAGCATCCACTAGTGACAGCGCACTGTAGGCCAGGAATTGTACTAAGTAATTCTTGTTGTTTTATCTTTTAATCATCTGCATGCCACTGTTTATAGTAGGTTCTATTATGACAGACAAGAAAATTGAGGCTCAGAGAGGTTATTATGTGGTCTGCTCAAGCAACAGTGCAATGAAACAGAAATTCAACTTCAGCAGTTTCTGCCTCTGAAGTCCACATGATCACTGTATACTCTGGTGTTTACATGGCAAAGACCAGTACAAAGACAGGCCAGAGTGATCAAAGGAACAACCCACAGGACCTCTGGAGGAGAAAACATCCTGTGCCCTGTCATGGGTTCTCAAACACACCTCGACCAAGTGCCAGGATGCTGAGGTCCATCTCAACCCATCAGTCTCTACACCAGGCAACTCTACTCCCCCAGCTACTATGGCTTTTCCTTCTTGACCCACTTTCCCTGCCCCAGACAAGCCAGAGCTTGCCTTGGAGGAGAACAAACATTTGTCTCAGCAAAGAGTGGGCAACAGGTCACATTAGGTTTGGAGAGGAAGGGCCAAAACTCATCACAGGCACCTTGCATGAGAACTCTGTGCCAGCCCTGTGACTGGCTGCCTCACTCCCATTCCTGCTGCTCTTTGATATGAAAAACTAAGGCTCAGAAAGTGGGAGTCCCTTCCCTAAGATCACATACCTGTGTGTGGTCAACTCAGATTTCTGTGCTTTCCTCCTGGATACCTGCAGTACAGAATTAAATACAACTAAAAATCCAGTTCTTCAATCACACTGTACACATTTCAAGTACTCAAGGGTCACACCTGGCTAGTGGCTCTACTGGCTACTCTAGCAGGTAGGTCAGGTAGAGAAGAACACTTCCATCATCACAGAAGATTCCAATGGAAATGTTAAAAGGGGGCTGCTTTGGAGTCCTGGAGGAAACAATATTCCCTCAATGATGATCCAGATTTTCTCCATGCCCCTCACCCACTGCCCCAAATCTTTTCATAGAAAGAACAGTGGAAAATAAATCTAATGAATCTGAGGGGAATGGGCGATGTATATAATTAATCCAGAAGGGAGAAGACAAACCATTTTTGTACCTGTTTATGTTCACTTGATAAATAAAGAAAAAAGCTAATGACTGTAGTTCCTGGAAGGTCCACAGGGAAATTGGAATCTCTTATCTGAGCCCCCTGCAGAGAAGCAAGGCCTGTGCTCTGAATCTCTCCTGAGATCAAAGAGGATCTGTGCATGTCATTAGCAAATTTCCTCTCCTTCCCTCCCCTTTCCAAGTCTCCTGATGTCAAGAGACTGGCCTACATTAGCCTGCCAGCGAGGAGGGAGGCTTTTACTCCACAAAACTAATAAAAGCAAAATAGTTGCAGCTAGATATCCACCCCCTTTCCAGGCACCCTCCCCCAAACACAAATTCTGGATGTGTGGTACAGAATCACAGGGCCTCAGGAGGTTGGACCAATGAACCTCCATCTGTAAAATTCCTGCGAAGACACTCTGTCTTCAAACCTGAACTAACTGGAATGCCTGGGTAGGGGCACCTGAGAGTACCTCTCAAGAAGACAGCTGTATTTTCAAGTACCTGTGAATATCACAACAGTGGGCACATTTCTCTTATTGTATCCACATCTGCCATCTTGTAACCCTTGCCCACTTCTCTTGGGTCACCCCTTGGGTACTCAGAGAACAAGTCCAGATCCACAAGACAGCTATTTTGAAGATAAGAGTTAATTGTATCCCCTTGAGCCTTCCTTTTTTTCCCCCCTTCCAGTATCTCCAGGTCTCTCTCCTGGTCTTCTCAAGGAGTGGCTTCTAGATACTACCCTGCCCCAGCTTCCTCCTCACGCTGTGTATCAATCTCCTCCTGAGATCTCCATTTGGGGACCTAGCCTACAGGCAGACCTTAATGCCCTCTTCACCACCAAGACCCAGAAATGAAAACAAAGGCAAGGGAAATCACGCCCTGAGATACACTGCCTTAGGGACTTGCTCCACCTACACACAGGAGCCCACCTGCTGATCCTCCCCGCCTTCTCATAAAAAAGGCCAGGTTAGGATGGAGCAACATTAATTCATTATAAATTGAAAGCTATTACCATAATAATGAAAAAATGAGTGAACGAAAAATCACCTTTCACAGTGGTATTTACAAAAGAAAAATTAATAAGATAATTTTACCCCCAAATCTACAAAAATCTCAGCAGACAGAACAAACAGAAGCAAAGGCAGAGAGAGGGCATCTGAATTCCCTTCCTGGTTTCCAGTTTCCCCGGGCAGTTGAGGGCTGAGTGTTGGAACAAGTACACAGGGAGGGTACCATCTCATCTGCTAGTCCCTGGGCAAGATCCAAGGGTAGCCCCTTAGACTCCCCACCCGACTGGGCAGCCTCACTCACACCTGCCACCCCAAAGGCACATCCCTGTGAGTCATCAGGGAGGATGCAGAACACCCTGCTTGTGTGAAGGACCAACCTCTCCCAGTACCTGCAGAAGGCTAGGGACAGACGGACAACTTTCACACTATTCTCCCCATTTTACAAGGCATGAAACAGGCTCACCTGAAGGAGGTAGGGAACATGACAAAACTTCACAGCTGGGAGAGGGAAGCTGAAATTCAAGGCAAGGCTTCATGAGCTCTGCCCTCTACACCACAATGCCTAAGGCACACCCACCACACCTTTTTCTAGATCTGCTTCTGCTTTGCAGAAACTCTTTGCAGAACACAGGCATTCCCAGGCCCTGGGATCTTGGCTTAAAACTCTAGCTCCTCAGAGCCTGAAGGGCCACAGAGATCCCCCAGGCTGGCACATTCATTGTGCCAACACATTAAAATAAAATCACAGTGAGAGGGGCACGTAGGTGGCTCTGTCAGTTAAGCATATGACTTGGGCTCAGGTCATGATCTCACAGTTAGGGGTTCAAGCCTCAGACTGGGCTTGCTGCTGTCAGCACACAGCCAGCTTTGGATCCTGTCTCTCCCTCTCTCTGCACCTCCCCCACTCATGCTGTCAAAAATAAACATTTTTTAAAAATCACAGTGAGACAATGGCTAGACAGGGTCACAATGCTTCCGAACCTTCCACTTCAAAAACACCTCCACACCCACAATTCAGAGCAACTTGTAAAGGGAGAGGAAGTTATAGACCAGCACCCCTGAGTTTTCTGCTATGTGTACAAGCCGTTCAACCTCTGCACTCACTTCCCTGTCTGTAAAATGGACTTATGGCAGTACTGCCTCACAGAGGGTTTAGGAAGATTGGCCAGGGGTCAGTCAGCTTGTTCCGTAAAGGCCCCTGAGAGTAACTACTTCAGACTTTGCAGACTCTGTTCTCTGTCCTGAGTACTGAACTCTGCTCCCTGAAAACAGCCCCAGGTGGCTGTGCTGCGATAAAATGTTATATAAAAAATAGGCTATGAGCTGGATTTCATCTGTAAGCCAACCCAATATAGGCAAAGTCAGCAGCACATGCTAAGTCTCAATAAATGATAGCTACTCTCATAAATATGCTCCATATTACTGTTTTTATTACCTTTTTACCAGGGTTATAGTTGAAGGTCATCCAGCTGCAAGAGGCATGTGGACCCAGACCCACAGCTGAAGAAGCAGATTAGGAGGAAGGGGAAGGACAGCTGATCAATTAAGACCCCACAAGCCCTCACTACCAGAGGAGGCCCCATTGGCTGATAAAGGGTGGGCTCTGCTGGAAGAAATCCCCTATGTCTGGACATGAAAGGGAGCACTCCAAGCTGCCACTGGCTTCCACCATGGCCCCCAAGGGCTCAAAGGCTTTCACTTATTCCACTTAGTTTCCTCTGTGCCAGGCACTGTTCTAAGCATTCTGTGGATCTCAAGAGAGGGAAAGCAAAGACAAGAGAGGAAAAGCCATTCTCTGGTTGGCTGGGCTTGGGTACTCAGTTGCAGCCCTGAGACTGGGAAAGCAAGACCAGGCCTCTCAGCTATCCCTACTCCTCTGCTGTCCAAACCAAAGCAGGCTGTTTCAGCCTGTCACCCTGTGAGCAGAACCTGAGAGGCAACGAGAACACATCCTGCCTCAAAGCCGCCCAGGAAATGAGCCCAACCCCTAAGAGCACTTAAGAGTTTCAAAGTACATTACTGTGTCTGGGAGTCTGCAAAATCTCTCTGCCTAGACCTTGCTTTTCTACATCAGGGGTCAGCAAAACTGGTTCTGGAAAAGACCAAATATTTTTCAATGTGTGGGACATAGGATCTGTATGCAACTGTTTGACTCTGCCACTGTAGCAGAGAAGATACAGACAACACACAGAAAGCATGGATGTGTTCCAACAAGACTATTTATCACAACAGGTGGTAACCCCCTAGGTTTGGCCACCAGGCTGTCCTATTCTGGTCTGGGTTGCAGAGAACAAGCACTCTTTGTGACTCACCCTTATTTCTGCACATCAATATTGTGGGTACTCTAATGATCCTTTCTGGAAGGAAGGAGGGATCTGTGCTCAAACACCAGATGGTTTAAAGATAATGGCTTAAACTAGTTAAAAAATTGTTTTTAATTTAAGGATTAATTACTGTCAGGATACCTGATATTCCTGTAACAGAACTCTGCTTTGGGTAGTGAGTGAATAAATGAAGGAATGAATGAATGGCTTAAACTGCCTAGTCCTGATGCATCCTTAGGTGTCTGCATAGTGAAGCCAAATGATCAAGGGCAAAGGAGCTCCTTACAGTAGAAGGAAACAGAATTTGGAGTCCACTGAACAAATTTAATTGCTCTCTGGTTTCAAATCTCTCTTTTCCACACTCACAGCAGGCCACCCAGTTGAGGGAAATTCCAGATAAGATATGTTTATTGAAAATTTACCTGGCATCGCCATAATTTAAAAGAGTAATAATATTCACGGTCCTGTCTGGAGGCTGAGGATGGAAAAGATCTTCTCAGAACTCTAATGTACAACAGATACTCCCCGGGACCAGTAACTGCAAGCCAGTAATTCCCAATCATTTGGGTTCTACTCAGTCTGTCCCTTAAGTCCTGGTAAGGGGCCTAACCCCAAGGACAAAGATAAAGGGACTGGGAGTAAAAGCTCCTCTTAGGATCCTTGCTTCAGAGTCCACAGAGGAAACAAGGACATTGTATATTATGCTATGACCTGTATTATAAAATTGAATGAGCTCGTTGGATGGATCCCATGTCACTTTATATTACACCCCCAAAAAGGGAAAGAAAAAAAATAGGTCTTAAACCTAATTAAAGAAATGCAACCTAACCCCTATTATTCAATTTGGGCGAGAGGAAATACTCTTCTCACATTTCTCAAAGTTTTGTGAGTATGGCAGCGAGAAGAAATTTTAATTGTTTTTAAGAATTTACAAAAATGAGGGGCACCTGGGTGGCTCAGCTGGTTAAGCATCCAACTCTTGATTTCACTCATGTCATGACCTCATGGTTTGTGAGATGGAGTCCTGCATCAGGCTATGCGCTGACAGCACAGAGCTTGCTTGGGATTCTTTCTCTCCTTCTCCCTGCCCCTCCCCTGCTCATTCACCTTCTCTCTTGCTCTCTCAAATAAACTTTAAAGAAAAAAAAAGAATTTACCAAAAAAACCTAAATCACAAAGATTAAAGTTGTACAGGTCACATGCTATGATCACAGTGAAATAAAATTTGGCATTCATTATGTAAGATAAACACTACTCAAATGTTAAAACAGTATGCTAAACTATTGCTTTCAAGAATATATGATGACAGATTAATTAAAAAATAGAAAAGAAATAACTACCACTTGAAACTTTCTGGATGAAGCCCAAAATATATTCAAATGAAAAAGCATACCATGATTGTTCCTATTAAGTTAGAAATCAATGAACTGAGCAATCAACTTTTTTTTTTAAGAAAAAGTGAATTAATAAGCTAAAAGAAGTACTTAATGAATTAGAAAAAATTTTAATGATAGGATTGATAAAAACATAATATCTGGGCCTTTTCACAAGACCCTAAAGTAGATAAACCTTTGGCAAGGGGGGAAAAAGATAAACATGAAAAATTAGGAATTGCCACATTCATGGCTTCCTTCTTTCAGCATATATTCACTGAGTACTTTAAGTGTCAGGAATTGGTGACACCATAATGCATTAGACAAGGATCTTTAACTCACTGTAGAGGAGAAAATATAAAATAACTGCATTGACGGTGTGTTATGAAGATACGCAAACTTTACGAACCACTACTCTGCGAAACTATGCCAGGAAACTACATCGCAATGAAAGGCGCTATTTTTCAGGAAAATATAAAGAACTAGTTTGACTCAATCAATAATGCCTATTTTAAAACTTAACTACCTGTCAAAATTTGCCCCCCAAATTCATGCCAGGTGGCTTTTCAGGCTAGTTCTCAATCTCCAGAGAACCGAGGATCCTGGTGCTTTATAAACTCTCCCACCTTCGCGGGAAGGAGAGGGGTGCCCTGTGCATCTTAAGCAGCCACCACGCATGACTGCAGTTTGACGGGAAAACAAGAGAACAGCATCACTTTGAGATATTGAGGTCAACATCAAAGTCCATAATCTCTTATGCCAAATTCTGAGAGTGAAAAAGCTCTAAAACCTGGGTTTAACTCGCTGGCAGTGACCTGTGCTTTCATACTCACAACCTGCATCATTTGTGGGCACAGATACTCCAGCCCCCTTGTCCCAATGGGGACAGCTCATGAGTCATGTCTCCAAAAGCCCCCTGACAAACGGAGTTCAAGGCACCCTCCATGGGACTCTGCTGGCTGCCTCCTCTCCCTGTTCGTACCTGTCCACACTTTTTTCCTGGGAACACTTCCTAATCAATCATTCTCCTGTGAACTCTTATCTCATGGTCTGCTGCTCCGAGACCCATCCTAAGGCAGTAGAAAACCTGACCTAACCTTCAGCAACCACCCCTGACCTGAGACTCTTTCCCACATTCATCTACCTGACTTAGCATTGCATTCCTATGTTTGGCTGCATAAATATTCATGTGTTTGATTAAGGGGTACTTCCCCAGACTCCACGAGGTTATTACAGATTACTCATAGTATATGTCTCATACTACCTTCCTAAAATCTAATAAAATACAAACTGCAAACACATTTCACCCAAAGGGTTTTAGATAAGGGATTATGGAGCTGTATAAAATACTAGCAAATCAAATCCAGTACTATATTAAAACAATAATAAACCATAACCAATTAAAGTTAATGACAATGTTTTCATATTTGGAAATTCAATCATACAATTTAACATAATAGGTCAATGGGGTAAAAAAACCACAGAGGATCACATTTCTGATATAAAATTTAAGAAACCTCTTAGTAATAAGAATTCTGGTTCCTTAAAATGATAAACAACCTCTATTTCCAAAAGCTGTCATCATAGTTAGCTCTAGCAGTGTTCTAACTGAATCGGGGGGGGGGGGGGGGGAGACGATATCTGCTATTATCATTATTATTTAACCTCATTCTGGAATTTCTAGCACAAACCAAAAAAGTTAAAAATAAGAACAATTAAGTGTGAAAAAGGAGAAGACAGAAGTACCATTATTTGTAGCTGATACTATCATCTACCTGAACACCTGAGGGCATAACTGCAAACTATGAAAACAGGTACAAGAGTTTTAGTATGGGAGCCAGATTTAACATACGTTCCTAAAAATCTCATCTTATACCAGTCACATACCAGGATGTAACAATTGGCAACAGCCAGTTAGAAAACCTAACACTTATCCCATATACAAAAAAGACGTAAGATAAATAAGACATGTCTAAGACCTCAAAGAGGGAATGATAAAGCCCCACTGAGGCATGTAGTACAAGAGAGCAAATGGGAAACTCATTTTGTAATTAGGTAAGAGAACTGAACGTCATAAAAATGTCTGGGGTCTCTCTATGAATCTACTGCACAGCTGACCAAACTCCAAATCGGATTGTTTTAGACAATTTGACAAAAATATTCTAAAGTTTGTTCAGTAGGATAAATACACAAAAATACCTGGGGAACATTTGAAATTTTAGAGTAATGGGAGAATGATCTTCTCCAATACTAAAATATATACCCATGGCAGTAAAGCAAGATGGTACCACCCTCTAAAGAGATAAAGAAGTAGAGGATAATTAGACCCCAAAATAAACAAGAGTATATTATTTAGGTTGCATTGTGTACAAGTAGGAAATGGGGGTTCTTCAATAAAGGGTACAACTAGCTGTCATCTTGGAATAAAATAAAGCATGATTTCTATCTCACACTTAATTCAATCTAAGTGCCTGACCTATTAAAGACTTAACTAAGAAAAGAAAGGATGGAGAGAAGAAAGCACAAAGATGGTGACAAAACCAAAGAGCAATAAAATACTGATCAATTTCACCACCTAAAAATTCAGATGAAAAACTTCTATGCAATAAAAACATTAAAGTCATAACCAAATAAAAACAAGTCCGAGGGGGAAAAAAAAAAAAAACAGTGCAACATGGATGACAAAGAAAGTACTACTATTTCTGATAGCCATAGAGCACTTCCAAATGAAAAAGAAACCACCTGAAAGAAAAGTGTGTGAAGGCTATGACCAGCTAAATCACAGGAAGAGGGGGAAAAAGCAAAACATCAACCAACATTTGACAATATTTTTCTAACAACTGAATGAATGCTAATTAAAAATGTTTTTTCATCTATGCAATACAAAGGTCAAAAAGACCAAAGTAAAACCATCCGCTCTTTCAGCTGGCTGTCATTCTTTAGTATTATCAATCATGAGTATCAATAAAGAAAATGCCTGAAAGATACACCCCAAACAGCCAATGGTGGTGACCAACAACGAACAGAATGGGGGAGGAGGGAGAGACGATCTTTGACAATAGAACACTTCTAAAACATCAGTTTTGCTTTTGTTTTCACAATACACAAAATCACAAAATAAGAGCTAATACTTCTTGGCTGCTTACCACATGCCAGCCACAGACTATAAAGCACTTTCCCTGCATAATTGGCACCCTCCCACAACCACGGAGGCTGGTTTTGCAGAGAGTAAAATGTTGCCATTGCTATCTTTGGTCCTCAAAGAAACTCCCACTCACTTCATCCCCGTCTCAGGAGAGAGTAGAAGAGAAAAACCCCTGTCCCCTCCCTCTTTCTCTTGCTCAAACTTCCAGAAGCTTCTCATGGAACTACTGAGAGCTGAAACCCACCCCAGGGCCACCCTCCAGGTTTTACTCTGCTTAGAAAGCTAGAAGAGTCTCCATGCCCATGCTTCCTGAGATGCACTGGCAACTTCCTGTTTCCCTATTCCACTCAGATCCTAATTCCCCTGCTGGTAAGTAGTCAGAACCTGGAATATTTAGCATGCTCTTACCCTGTGGTTCTCAAAGTGCAGTCCCTGGACCAGATACATCAGCATCACCCAGAAACTTCTTAGAAATGCAAACTCTTGGCTGTGCCCCAGACCTACTTAATCAGAAACTCAGGGCAGAGAGTCCCAGACATCCAGATGGTTCTAATGTACAGGAAAGGTTAAAAACCTCATTCTACGGGTGCCTCGGTGGTTCGGTTGGTTAAGTATCCAACTCTCAGCTCAGGTCATGGTCTCACAGTTCATGAGTTCTAGCCCCACATCAGGCTCTGCTCCGATAGCACAGAGCCTGCTTCAGATCCTGTCTCCCTCTCTCTCTGCCCCTCACCCACATACACACTCTCCTTTTCCTCACTCCCTCAAAAATAAACAATAATGGGGCACCTGGGTGGCTTCATCAGTTAAAAGTCTGACTCTTGATTTCAGTTTAGGTCATCATCTCATGGTTCGTGGGATCAAGCACCACATCAGGCTCTGTGCTGACAGCATGGAGCCCGCTTGGGATTCTCTCTCTCCCTCTCCCACACTCGTATTCTCTCACAAAAAAACATTTTTGAGGGGTGTCTGGGTGTCTCAGTTGGGCATCTGACTTCAGCTCAGGTCATGATCTCATGGTTTGGGGGTTGGAGCCTCTCATCAGGCTCTGTGCTGACAAGCTTGGACACTGGACACTGGAGTGTGCTTCGGATTCTGTGTCTTCCTCTCTCTCTTCTCACTTCTACAACCTCCTAGGACCTTCCAAGCTAGAGTGTTGCTAGGCTGGGATTTGAACCCCTATGTTTCTCACAACAAAGCATTCTTTTTTGTACATATAGTTTATTGTCAAGTTGGTTTCCATATAACACCCAGTGCTCATCCCAACAAGTGCCCTCCCCTGTGCCCATCACCCATTTTCCCCTACCCCCATCAACCCTCAGTTTGTTCTCAGTATTCAAGAGTCTCCTATGGTCTGCCTCCCTCCCTCTCCTTTACTATTTTTCCCCTTCCCCTCCCCCATGGTCCTGTTAAGTTTCTCCTGTTCCACATATGCGTGGAAACATATGGTATCTTCCTCTGACTTATTTCACTTAGCCTAACACCCTCGAGCTCCATCCACGTTGCTACAAATGGCCAGATTTCATTCTTTCTCACTGCCATGTAGTATTCCATTGCATATATAAACCACATCTTCTTGATCCATTCATCAGTTAATGGACATTTAGGCTCTTTCCAGGATTTAAAGCCTTATTTCTTAGACACTATGCTCTATTATCTCCTTAGGTACTGCCTGTGGTACTACTTCAGTGAATACAAATTTTCTTTTAAAAATATACTGTTCTTAAACATTGCTATGAGTAGCTTTAGAATTGACTTCTCAAAATGTATGAAGGTGAGAACAGCAGAAAATGATGCTAATCTCACTGTTGCATTTAACTCCATCTGTACCACAAGCCCCCACATTCCCCACACCCCCTTTCTCCAGAGCCACATCTAAATTGTTGGAAAGCACCTGAAAGAAGCTTATCACATGGATAGATGACAGCAGTGTAACACCCACCTCCTGTGGCCCTCAGATGGTACATCTAAGAGAATCATTTTCATTCTGGAATGCAAAGCTGATTGCCTCATGGTTACTCGGGCAAATGTAGTGTTCGTGGTCAGTCTGGCTCTTTTCTAAAGCAAGGAACATGGGGCACCTGGGCAGCTCAGTTGGCTAAGCAGCTGACTCTTGGTTTCAGCCCAGGTCATGATCTCACAATTTGTGAGTTCAAGCCCTGCGTTGGGCTCTTCCATTGACAGCGTGGAGCCTGCCTGGGTTTCTCTCTCCCTTTCTCTGCCCCTCCCCGACTCACGCATGTGTTCTCTCTCTCAAAATAAACTTTAAAAATAAATGAATGCATGAATGAATGAATGAAGCAAGCAAAGGTCAGCATAAGGCCAAACCTGGCCCACTGGCTGTTTCTGTAAATAAAGTTTTATTGGCACATACCTAGGCTTATTTATGTATTATCAATGGCTGCTTTCAAGGTTGTGAGAGAAACCCTATGTCCCAGAAAGCCTAAAATATTTACTGTCTGGCTCTTTACAAAAGACAATCACCAATCCCAAATGTGTATCACTCACTGGAGAGAGAATAGATTTTTGCAGTCGATCATTCCTGAGTTCAAAGTCTAGGTCTGTTATGTACCAGAGTCTTACCTCCAACAAGTCTCTTAACCTCCCTGTGTGTCAGTTTCCTCATTTGTACAGTAACTGCTCCATAGGATTTTGATAAGGATCAAATAGAACAAAACATGTTCAAGCCTGACACATAGTAGGTGCCCAGTTAGGGCTGGCTTTCTCCCTTCCCGTCTTCAGGGAAAGACATTCCATGAGAAGAGTGTCATTGTTCTGGCACATGGTAGGCACGCTGTGCATCCAGTCAACTCCCACTGCATTTCAGAATGCAGGAGGCTCCACAAAGCCCATAGGCTCCAGTTTAAAGTGTCTCACTATCCAGTGATCCAGGGGATAATTTACTAACCAGGCAGCACACTCAGATACCATACATCATCTCCTGAAGCCAAACCTGTCCTGCCCAGAGCCAACAGTTGGTTCTCCCCTGGAAATGAAGAATGGGCTCCCAGGGACTGCAGATCCTGGGCCGCAGGGAAAAAAAAGCACAAGCTACCTAACTACAAAGCACTCCTCCTCACCAATCTCCCCTTCAGGAGTCCCCCTTGATGACCTTAGGTGTTATAATCCCCCACCCCACCCCCAGCTACCTAAGAACAGAACACTAAATCTGCCTCTTCTAAGTCAAGCCAAGAACAACCACACAAGGAGAGCTTCACTGGGTCAAAGTAGGGGGGTGGGCATTCTTTCACCACCCCCAATCGGCCCATGGCTCCAGCATGACATGCCTCCCAAGCTCCAGGGGTCCAAGCCACTCCCCTTCTCTTTCCAGTTTGAGCTTCTATCTTATCAGACCATCTCAGCAGGGTGTTTTGTGTCTAGCTTTGCTGGTCTCTCGCCCCATTCTGTCTGTACCCTACTGGTGAGGAAGGTTCTAGAGTCGGCCCTGTTTTACAAATGGGCAAACTAAGACTTACCAAGCTTAATCAGCTTGACCAAGGTCACGCAGCCTGCAGGCTGCCAATCCCATCTCTAGTCTCCCTACCTCAGGACAAGCTTGTGAACGGTCTCTGAGATCCCAAACCATAGGCCTAGGCAATTATCCAGTCCAGCCTTCCCACTTACTAAATGGATACCTGGAAGCCCAGGCAGGAACACCACCTTCCCAAGGTCACCCAGTGAGATAGTGGCCCAAGTAACACTAAAGAATGTGATGTTTGGAAGAGTGCTTTCATGTCACAGGGCTGCAAAGTGGGTAAGATTTGTCAGGCTCACAGGGTCTCATGTTTTAGGACTGGTGCTTCCTCCCTCTTCCTTCCTCCACTAATTCCACCACCAAGAACTGCTCATGTGCCCAAGTCTAGCCAATTTTGGTGCCAACCTGAGATCATAGGGGCCTTTTCAACAGGCCCCAACAGGACAGCCAACGGATGCCCCTGTGGCTCCAGTGGTCCCTCGGGAGTGAAGCAAGACCCTGGAGAGCAGCAGGAGGCCAGCCCCCAGAACAGGAGAAGGCAGAATCTGCACCCCCACCCCACCCCAACCCCTAGGCCTGGCAGGAGACCACCAAGAAAATCCACCCAGGGAGCCCAGCACAGGGAGCACCCACAAGCAGACAGGGGCTAGGAGAAGGCAGGCAGCAGGACTGACAGAAAGGAGGTGACCGCATGCAGACTCGGGGACAGGGTGGTCCCTGCAGGCTGGAGCTGACAGTGCTGCCAGTGAGAGTGGCCTGGGAAGGTGGAGAAAGACATGAATGCGTGAACGGCGCCAAGAGCAGCCGCACGGCCACTGACCCTTTCCAGCGTATTGCTCCTCCTACAATCAGTAGGTTATAAACTCTTCGGGAGCAGACACCAAATCTAACAACTGCCTCTCTCAACACTCGCTGGCACGGGAACCAAAGACTGGGATTCAAGTCCCGCCTCGCCACCTCCTCGCTGTGTGACCTCGCAACTGAGGGGGACCTCTCTGAGTCTACGCTCCAGCCCTACAGGCCTCAGACGCTGACGGCATGTACCCCACAGGGCTACGCGGAGGATGAAATGAAGCAGGGTGTGTAAAAATGCTAGACACGACGTTCTTAACAGTTGCTCTAAGTGGTGGGGAGCCTTTTCAAGAGTACATACCTCCCACAGCTTCAGAGCCGGTGTAGACGACTCGATAAAATGTTACAGAACAAATTAGAAAAACTCAGAACTCACTTAACTTGTTAAATCAAGGAAATGAACAACTGTGGTGTAGAGGCCTTCGGCTTTTAACTACGCGAAATCAAATTGTTATTCCACTCTCCTATCTCAGCACCCGGTGCTAAGGTTATTTGGCGTGTCTGGTTTGTGACTACTTAAGAAGGGGTAACAGGCTCTAATTAAGCCTGAAAACGTCAACGTGAGACAGGCAGGCAGTGAGCAACATCTCTTCATGAAAACATTTCTGGGGCAGGCTTAGGCCAAAGAGCTGTCAATCAATAAATTGTTCTGTCTCAGAGCTTTTACAGTCAAAGAATTTTGAGAGCCAGAAGACAGGATCCTTGAGCATCAAATTCTTTCACAGACAAAGCTACCCACGTCCCGAGGGGCCAGATCCCCTTGGCCCCAATCTCCTGAGTTAATAGCACTCCTTCCATTAATACCTCTTGTCCCTAAAATTCCCTCTTATTTCATCAATGTTTGCACTCTTGACTCCACCAACGCATGACAAGGTCAGGCACAGTTTATTAAACACCTATTGTGTGCCGGGCACTGGGACAAAGGAGAGGAAAAGAGAAGGACCTTCCCTCTTGGCTCACCATCTCGTGAGGAGAGAGGAAGAAAACAATAATTACAAATATCAAGTACAGACAACACAGAGACACAACAGGAGGGTAGCCGGCAGGGGAGGCAAATTTAGATTGAGGCTAAGAGATGTCATCTAAGCCAAACCCTGGGAGCTCAGGAACATCATGCCATGCAAAGTTGAGGGATAGATAATTTCAAAAAGAAGAAAGTGAATGCAAAGCCCAGCAATGGGAAGAACAGGGCTAAGAAGTTCGTAGAGCCTCATGGGCCAATGCTAATGAGTATGATTTTATTCCAGGTGCAAATGGAAACCAGGTGCAATGCAGAGCCAACAAAGTGATGTGTTCTGTTTTATAATTTAAGACAATCATGCAGTTGGCAACAAGGAAAGCTGAGGGGCATGGGCATGCAGGGAGAAGCACCCAGGGATGCATACAAGTTGGCCTACTTGATCTATCCTACCAGAACACCTGAAAAGACCAATGAAAAACATCCCCCCCTGGGGGGTCGGCTCAGGGACCAGGGCTGAGGTGGAGGCACATTCACAAGCCATTCTGAAATAGTTTTCCCTCAATCTGCCAGGAACCCCCTCAGACCCAAAGAACCATTCATCACAACCCCAGCATGGCAACGGTTCTGATCCCAGCCCTAGACACATTCCGGGTTTCAATAAACACTTGTTAAACTGAAATGAACTCACTACACAATCCCTCAGGAGATACAATTTCTACTACTGACAGAGGCTCACAGTGAGACAAGGATAATGGGCTCAAATCTCGTTAGCAAAGTCAGGGAACTGAGAAATTTCTGAGCTCAAAACAATAATTTCCCTTCTGCCTTCAATATTTTTGCATAGCGAGGAATCATTTATAGGGCGGCCAGGGATAATTCTTGGGCAATTATTCAGCAGGTCTTGGACTTGGTTTTGCTTCTTTTCAGGGAAGTTAAAGATCAGTCACTTAACAGTTTCTTTTCGATCTGTTCCCCCCTTCCTGCTCTCCCCATTCCTCATCTCTCTGCCTCGTAACCTGTTTCCCTTGATTGTCCCTCTGCCCTGCTCCTCCACTCTGGATGCTTCTCTTGTTTCATATCTTTCTTGGGATCCCATCACTACTGTGCTTAAGCTCAGCAATTCCCAACTTCTTTATTTGACATCCCAGTGTGTCTCCAGGCATCTCCAGGGGAGTTGTGAAATTCATTTTCATTCACTTTAATTTAAAAAAGAAATATAGGCCATTTAGTTCTTTTTAAAAGGAGGGAAATGTGGTGTCACTCAACCAGCAGGGAAGTGAATCCTGACTCCAGCTATTAGCTTTTTGGGCAAAATGGCTCTCTTCCAAGCATTCTTGGGTTGCTTAACCAAGTACAGTGTTTTGCTAACGTCTGAGAAACTATTTGCTCTTGGGGAAAAGAAAAATAAAGTTCAGAAAGGAAACAGACAAAAGAAAATTAATGTTCTTGTATTAACACGGTTTCAGAGTCAGAATTCAACAAAACGATGTATATCATTCAGCCACTTAGTCCTTCCATTTAACAGCTAAGTATCCAGCATTTTCCAGAACCGAGTAACAATAATACCATCTAACACTTATTCAGCTCACTTGCTCTGGGCCAGGTACAGTTCTACAAGAATTACCTCAATTATCCAAAAGGCAAGGAAAATAAAAGCAAAAATGAACTACTGGGATCACCAAGATAAAAAGCTTCTGTACAGCAAACAATCAACTAAAAGGCACCCGAAAGAATAGGAAAAGATATTTGCAAATGACCTATCAAATAAAGGATTAGTATCCAAAATCTATAAGGATTACCAAACTCAACATCCGAAAAATAATCTAGTGAAGAAATGGGCAAAAGCCAAGAGACATTTTTCCAAAGATGACACCCAGATGGCCAACATGAAAAGATGCTCAACATCGCTCATCAGGGAGATAGAAATCAAGACCAACTTGAGATACCACCTCACACCTGTCAGAGTGGCTAAAAAGAACAATTCAGGAAACAGATTTGGCAAGGATGTGGAGAGACAGAAACCTTCTTGCACTGTTTGTAGGAATGCAAACTGGTGCAGCCGCTCTGGACAACAGTGGGGAGGTTCCTCAAAAAATTAAAAATAGAATTACCCTATGATCCAGCAATAGCACTACTAGGAATTTATCCTGATGCATAGGGGCACTTGTACCCCAATGTTTATAGCAGCACTTTCAACAATAGCCCAGTTATGGAATGAGCCCAAATGTCCATCAACTGAGGAAGAAAAGGTGGCTTATAGATACAATCGAATACAACCTGGCAATGAGAAAGAATGAAATCTTGCTATGTACAACTACGTGGATGGAACTGGAGAGTATTATGCTGAGTGAAAGAAGTCAATCAGAGAAAGATATGTTTTCACTCATGTGGAATTTGAGAAACTTAACAGAAGACCATGGGGGAAGGGGAGGGAAGGAGGAAAAAAATAGGTTCAAACAAAGAGCGAAGCAAACCATAAGACTCTTAAATACGAGAAGAAACTGAGGGTTGATGGGGCAAGCAGGGTGGGGAGGGGAAAATGGGTTTTGAGCATTGAGGGTGGTCCTTGTTGGGACTAGCACCGGGTATTGTATGTGAGCGATCAACCATGGGAATCCAGTCCCCAACCCAAGAGCACAGTATATACACTGTATGTTAGCCAACTTGACAATATTTTAAAAAAAAATAAATTTGTATACTTTTGAAGTAAATTAACAGATATTATAAGAGTTAAAAAATAAATAGATCACCTCAATCCCCCCAGTAACTCTGCAAAATAGCAACTACTTTGTCCCTATAAAGAACTGCTAGGGAAAGTCAAACTACTCCAAGTCCCACAGATACCAGCAGAACTAGACCCCACAACAGTCTCATCACTTCCAGGACACAGAGCTCCCTTGTCCCAAGGCTATGAAGATAGACAAGCTACAGCCCCTTCTGCAAGGATTCACTGCATGTGGTGGGCAAAATATACAGAGGAACAGCCTGGAAGCAGAGGATACCAGAGGACGCAGGATGCACTCCCAGAAAGAGGTTAAGAGCTCAATAGAATTGGCTAGGCAGATGCAGTGGGGGAGAGAGGGGAGGGGGAGGGGGGAGAGAACAAAAAGAGTAGGTAGGCCCAGGAACAAGAGTACGCAGAAGAAGCAGGGCCAGCAGCAGCGGGGAGATGTCCAGGAGCCATGGCCGGAGGCTGGCGGGAGCCCATCGGTCGTGAGGCCCTCCCTCCTTAGGCAGGCTAAGGATGGATCATGGAGAGCCAGAGAGGAGTGAGTACCAGGGTGATGCAGTCAGTCACACAGACAGCCCCGTGGTGCTGGCGTGCCCACAGCTCAGGGCTGAGATGCAGAAAGAGGAGCCCACCCAGAAGGCAGTTGGTAGGCTATCTGGCAGGCATGAAAGGGTGAGGGCTCCAATCCAGGCAATAGCCATGGGGAGGGAAAAGCAGATCCTGGAGAGATGCTCACAATGACGGGTAGTGGTGATGCCCACAGAGGCATCTAGGAATAGGAGATATTTTTCCCAAATTCTCCTGGGGGAAAAAATGTTTCTACTTTCCTTCTGGTGATAGGAAATTCCTAATATATTCTGCCAATCGCTCCACAACAGAGAGGCAAATATGAACAAAGTGATAAAGTTGGTGACCTATCAGGAAGCACTGTCCTATCCTTGATCCCACAGAGGGAGAAAGGTGCTGACCAACAATCTTTTGTTTTCTTTTAGGTTTATTTAATTTTTGAGAGCTAAAGAGTTAGCATGAGCTGGGGAGGGGCGGAGAGAGAAAGGGAGACCCAGAATGCGAAGCAGGCTCCAGGCTCTGGAGTTGTCAGCACAGAGCCCAACGCGGGGCTTGAACCTATAGACCGCAAGATCATGACCTGAGCTGAAGTCAGATGCTTAATCGACTGACCCACTCAGACGCCCCATCAGTCTTTAAGCAAGTGAACTTCACTAAGGAAGCTGCTCATGTCTGCCCAGCCACTGCCCTGCCATCACAGATAAGACACCCGCCCCTGACCCTTCCCCTGCAGCACCCGCACCTGACTCCGAACCCCAGCAGGAGTGTCAGAGGCAGCCAGCAACACTAATGCGTGATGGCCCAACAGAATGAAATAAGGCTTGCATATTCAGCACTAGCTCTGCCTCAGAGGATGTCACCCTGTTTATGTCTCCATCTCCCCCACTTAAGCCCAGGAACATGAGAAAAGACAACTAGTCACATCTCAGCACCAATCCTCCTAGATCTAGAACCTCCCAGTTAAGGAGCACGTTGTGGGATAAATATCCAAATTCCTGAATCTCGACTTCCTGTCAGTCTTGCAGTGGGAAAAGACAAATGGTCTTTGGAAAAGCTACAATCTATTGATTTATCTCATTTTATGACTCGAATTCATAAAAAGCCTGGTAAGAATTAGAGAACTACATACATACATAACATACAAACACACATACCTCAAAACTTTAATAATACACAAATCTACTTCAATGTCTTTAAAAAAAAAAAAAAGTACTTCCCAAGAGGCATTAAGTTGGTAACAGGAGTACAAATAGATAAAGTTTGCAGCCTGGTGATTATATTACATCCAAATATGTCAGACACAGGTAAAATAACCTAAGGCTTTGGAGAATATGCTCCTCATGTGGAAATGGATTCCTGCCACAGCCAGCAGGACCACACAGTCAAGGCCAGACTGGCTCTGGGTTTAAACCCTCAATTATGCCACTGACAGGTGGCTTTCAGTTCTCACATCCTACGTATTCCTGCCCAAGTGTTCCCTGGGAAAACCTGACAAGGAACCAAGGGGGCACCTTCCTTTGGGTCTAAATATGCTTCAGAGGGCAGCAGGCTCTGGCTGCTGTTAACTCCCATTCCTAAGGCCTCGATGAGACAGGAGCTCAAAGACTTGGGTCCAAGGACCTGCTTTACCACCATCTGATTCTATGGATCTGTATCCATCATGGAAACTCCCTAGGCCAGTGGCTAGGGATAACAATCCCTAATATTTATGGAGTTTTCGCTATGCCCCCAGCTTTATGATGAACATTTTACATGGGTTATTTCCACCAATCCTCCCCCATATTTTATGATTCCCATTTTACACCTAAGGAGAGGGAGGCTGTAACTGGGGGAGCTGGCCAGGCTGATTAAAACTGTTTGGCCACATCCCCATTAAAAACCAGATTAAAGCAACCCCTGGCATCACCCATCATCACCACAACTGACAGAGATCCAGCATTACCCAGCTACTGTGAAGCCCCCTGATCTTGCACACTTTCACATTTCTGCTCCTGCCTGTTTGTGCTGTTTTCCCAGCCTGCAATGCCTGCCTTGCCTTTCTTACCTAAAAATACCAGTCCAACTTCCAGACAATTCACGCCTCTCCACTCCTCCTCCAACACTGAATTGTCCAACAACCTTGTTGTCCCCATGGCATTAAAAGACTGTTTACTGACCACTGCTGGGCAAACCTCTGAAAGACAGGAGCTGTATCTGCTCATTGCTACATTCCCAGGAAGCAGCACCCAGCCTGCAATGAAAATGTGTCGCAAGAAGAGAACAAGAACAGAGGGAAGGGGGGGCGGCAGGGGAGGGTGGGAATGAATACACATCTCCAGCAATTTAGGTACCTATTCTATAAATCAACATATTACCATTGTCTCAGATCCTGGAAGCTTCAGCCAGCTCTAGGCTTTTTCCCCACGGTCCCCAATCTGAGCAGGAATCAAAGACCAGAGCTGATAACAGTACCAACAAGGAAACTCCCAACAAGCCCCAACTCAAGCCTCAACCAGGTTCCTAATGTGAAGCCCTGTCTTCTGAAACCTGGAGATGTTAGTCTCAGAGTTGTACCTCCCAGACCTGTGACCTTTTAGTGTTTTGCCTTCATTTGTATTTTCTGCACTGATGAGCCCCACTGATGCCTCCTGTTCTCATCTCCCATTCAGAGAAGCCCATGTAGACTCCAGTCTCTGACAGTCCCTCTTTTCAAATCAACGCCCTAAAGATAGAAATAATAAATATCCCATCTGCCTCTTGGGGGAGATATGATGGTTTACAAGAAATTCTAAAGACCCAGCTAGATCCCTCTATGATATTCCGTAGGGAACAAAATAACATGAAATAATAGCTATATATACACACATATATACATATACACACATATATATATGAACCCAAAGACTTTTTCAAAGATAAAAGATGCAAAGGTGTAGCTCATGATGACTGAAAGCAAAAAAAAAATAGTGACATTCGAGCTTTGTTTTGATCACTCCTGATTTCTAAGATCTCCCCATCACCCAACTATTATAATTTCTTGCTAATTACTACAAGCAATTTTATTAATATATATTTTTAGCCTCATTAAATATTACCTTGGGCCTAACATTAAAAATGATGAGGCTCAGTAATCTTAATGAGCATCCAAGTTTCATCGACCCTGGAAAACCCAGACAACAGAGAACTAAACGTGTTGCTGGGCTGCTCTGTTCCCTGGGCAGGTAGAAAAGCAACTTCAGAGACAAAGAAATGAAATGTAAAGCCCAGAATAAAACCTGACCTGGAAATACAGGTTTGGCCAGGGCCTGTCAATTAATGGGGAGGGGGATTACTGAGGAAGCATTTTGGCTTGATATCTTCCTCCTCAGTCACCTAAAAATAAATCGTATCCATCAGCACGTTTTCACTAACATTAGTCCCTCTTCCAGGACTCCAATGGACAGTGTTTTGGGTCATTGTGGCTGTGCAGAGACAAGCCAAATGGTAACACGAAGGAGTCACTGCTCCAGCAAACAAAAATCCATGGCTTTCTCTGAAATGGTGGAAAAGAACAAAGGAGAAGCGGTCAAGGACCAAAGAAGATAAATTCTATTTTTCTTTCCTCACTGGCAGGCCCAGAATTGTCTGTAGTTCATAGGCAGCAAGCTGGGAAAAAACAGTGAGACCAGCTTCCCAGTCCTCCAAGTAAATTATTTATCAGAAGCTGCATTTACTGCTCTCATGACTAAACTGTCAAAAGAAATTCCTATTTCCAACAGTTGTGCTGTATGGTCCCAGGATTTCTTCTGTTTCCCTTAGCCACTAGGTTAAAGATGAGCAGGTAACTGTAAATGTACAGTTGGCTTAACAGACTAGCCCAGATTTACTGAACCTGCCTTCAGCCAAGACCTCAGAGAGGTTTATTGAGACACACTAAGCACAACATAAAACCATTAAATTTAAGAGAGAAACGGTTGGTGTTAACTAATTTAACTCACTTTGTACACAGGAAAACGGATAGGAGAATGACTTGCCTTGGTCACACAAGAACTATCAAATCTAAAACTTGAACTCTTGGATCCCCATCAATTATGCTGCCATTGATATGGCTGACATGGCATGGGGTCTGTAACTGGGGATGGGTTCTCTTCTTCCATGGTGTAGTGCTGCCTCTGGAATGGCAACTACCTATTTCCATCCCTCCACCCCCTCACATTCCACCATCTCACAGCTGAATCCAGCTATAAGAATGCACTCTAACCAACAAAATGGAAATGGAAGTAATATACAATGCCACTTCCGGGCATGACTCACATAAACCTGCAATCTGGTGCTCCACATACTTCCCAAAGTTATTGTGAAGATTTAATGAAATACTCAACACTCAGCAAGTAACAAGAGCTTCCACATTCTTTCCAGAAACTAGACACACAACAGTACACACTGCATGATTCCATTCATATGATGCTCCAGAATAGACAGTGTATCTGAGAGAATTCAGATTATTGCCTGAGAGGAAAACTGGGTGCAAAAGGAGCACAAAGGAACTTTCTAAGGTGATGGAAATATTTTCTATCTCGCTAAGGTTGTAGGTGTTACAGGAGTGTGCACATTTGTCAAAGCTTACTGAACCATGCACTTAAGATCTGTGTATTTTACTATATGTATATAATACCTCAGGAAAAGTTTTAATTGTAAAGATCTAAATATATACTGGACAGAGCTAGATAGCTTAATAGTTAGAAGAGAAAGAAAGAGAAGGCAGTCCATAAAAGTACATGACATAGCATGTTATCCTTACTAAGGGCTCCACATATATTTATGGAATTCTTGAATCAAAACGAACATTTCCATTCTGTCTCCCTCAGAAACAACCCACTCTACTGTGCGATGGCATCGCAAGTTCTGAAAGTGTCTCTGTCCCTGAATCCTGAAGCCTGACACTGCCCCTCAAGGAGCCAGGCAGAGGCCCTCTGCCTAAGTGTTTCTCAGGACAGAGCTCAGAGGACTTGACCATCAACCTTGCTCTGCGTACAGCTGAGCTAGCTCTGAGACCTTCACTGTCCTAGTCACACTCAAATCCTCACAATCTTCTCAGACCATGAGCCCAAGGGAGCCACCAGATGTCATCATTTGAGGACGTGTCCTGGATACTCCACTCAACTAATGGGCTCCAGGGAGCTCCACCTGTGAAGTAGTGTCCACCATCTTGAGCCCACCATCAAGAAACTCATCTTGAGCCTTCTATTTGGAATGCAGTAACTGCTTTTATCTACTGAGCCCTTACAGCTTCCCCAGCACTTTACAGAGACTATCTTCACTCCTTCAGTCCTCACAATAAATTCATGAAGTCTGTCCATCAGCGCCACTTTACAGATAAGTTGGCAGAATGTGAGGTACCCCTTTGCCCCAGTCATTTCAGACCCATGAAATCCCATCTGCAAATCCGATTTCCACATCTTCATCCCACTCTTCACCATCAAGGAACTGGCTCGACTCAGGAAGAGAACTCTTGTCCAATATACACAGAACAAGAGCTCAATTTAAAGCCTGACAGTAGAGCCCGGGACAAACAATGGATACACAGAACAGGGGTGAAGCTTAAAAACATTACATTGAACAAAAAAGGAGATGAACACAAAAGAGCCAAGACTGCAAGATTTCGTTTCTATGAAACTCGAGAAAAGACAAATCTAATCTATAGTGATCAAAATCAGGTCACTGGTTGCCTGAGCCTGGGGGTGAGAGGCAGGATTACAAAGAGTCATGAGGGATATTTGCAGGGGATGAGAAAGTTCTGTACCTTGACCCAGGTGGTGGTTTCATAGACATGCATTTTTCAAAATTCAAATTGTACACTGAAAAAGTGTGCATTTTATTGGATGTGACTAAAGGGGATGTTTTTATGCAAAAACAAAGAAAAGCCTTCAGAAGCAACAGCCCTTGCTCTGAATCTCGCTTGGTCTCTTCCTAGCTGGTGACCTGGGGCAAGCCACTTAACACAACTGAGCCCTGGTTTCAGGTTGTTGTCAGGACTAGAGATAATGCACGCCAAACACCTGGGAAAAGAGTAGGCCTTCAATAAACAGCAACTTCTATTATTACCGTTAATTAATAATAATGAGAAATAACAACCTGAATAACAGCTTCAATTCTCTACTTCACTTTGCTGGGTAGATATCAAACTGCTAAATGTTACTTGCTATTAGCTCTTACTGAAAACCAACACACTCTTGTGTGGCATGCAATCATTTTAATATTATGCTAGAAAAGATAATCAAGAATGAATACCAAATATATGTAGATCAAAGAATTCATGTCTTTATATGAAATGGGCCATGGAATCTTGGATTAATTCAAATCTGAACAATGCTGACAGTTACCATTTTGTTTCCAAAAAAATCAGATTTTCAGTCTAAGTTACTCCATGGAGAGTTTGCTACTATACAGTTACCCAGGGTATAATTCCTCTAATAAGATCATTAAGGGGGGGGGGAGAAAAGGAAAGAATTCTGGACCCTATAATCCCTTTGTATTAGTTTCTTCTTAAAAGTATCTTTCTCTAGAGATAAGACATATAGGTCATCATAGCAAATTTAAAATCTATAGCCATCTGGTGTTGATAGCTTTTAAAACTGAAATTTGGGAGCTCATCTCCTGGTTTGTGGTCACCTCCTTCCACATTCACAAAACGGCTTTGCAGAAAACTGTTCCCTTCTATTTAGGCCTACAAATAAGTTCACAAAGGTGAATGAGAAAGTTTCCAGATTCCTGGTAGAACTGAGACTTTCAGAAGATTGAGCAATAATGGTGATTCTAAAGGAGACGACTAGAAGGCACCATGCAGCAACAGGCTCAAGGCTGCAATGGTGTTAGTCAACCCGACTTTTAGTAAATGCCTGCGCCTTCATTCGGGAACCTCCTTGTCCCATTTTTAACCTTCCCAAGAGCCAACTTCTACCACTAAATGCTATGCTGGCTTCCCCCCAGTGTGCACTTACTTTTAGGACATCAACCCAACATCCTAAGTGGTCCCTCCAGTGTGCACTACATCATGAGCAGTCTCCCTTTTGGCAGAAATACCTGAGAAATGACAGCTGGGGTACCAAGGGCCTTCTACAAACCTATGGAAGGCTCCAGAGAAATAAGGAAGCAGTGATTCCCTAAGCAGGGCCACTGAAACAGGACTCTTTGACCTGAGAGAAAGCTGCACAAGTTCCCACGTATTCTAATCCATCTCCAGCCCAACTCAGGTCCTAACAGTCTGCAGGTTTCTGTGAATACTCACTAGCACACAGACCCACTTGGACTCTTCAGAAAATAAAAGTTGCTAATGCTTTGCTAGAGGGAAAACAACCTTAACTTGACAACAGTATATGAAAATCTCACTGGAAGCTTTCCGTGGACTTTACCTCCCCCAACTCCACAGTATATAACCAGTCTCTCCTCATGGTCCCAGGGCAGCTCTTCCTGCCCACCAGTCCTTTCCCTGTGCTTTAATAAAATCACCTTTTTGCATCAAGAAAAAAAATTTGCTAGCAGGATAGTTTTATGTTTTGCTTTTCCTTGTATTTACTCATGAAAAACAATTTTTCAAGAGGCCCAAAGAACTTTTCTTAAAAATTACTTCTCTTCAGGGTGCCTGGGTGGCTCAGTTGGTTGAGTGTCCGACTTCAGCTCAGGTCATGATCTCACAGTTCGTGGGTTTGAGCCCCGCGTCAGGCTCTGTGCTGAGAGCTCGGAGCCTGGAGCCTGCTTCGGATTCTGTGTCTCCCTCTTTCCGCCCCTCCCCATTCATGCTCTATTTCTGTCTCAATAATGAATAAACATTAAAAAATTAAAAAAAAGAACAATGGAAATCCTTAGCCCTGGGCCATAAAAACTTCCCACACCACTGTACACCCTTTCTTCTCCCTTCTACCAGGAAAGGATTCCATGGACTCCGAACAGCAGAGCCAAAAGACAGAAAAATCTTTAGTCTTGAATGACTGTGTGGGACACAGCTCCTCCATCACCCACCCTAGACATGGTGAAGGAAAAAAACTTTTACTATATTCAGACTCTGAAATGAAGTTGTTTGTTACAAGAATTCACCTGTCCTAACAAACCTTCCTCCTATACACTTATCCCCTCAAAACCTCTATTAAATGGGGGCACCTAGGTAGTTCAGTTAGGCCTCTGACTCTGGATTTGGGCTCAAGTAATATCTCAAAGGTTTTTGAGTTCAAGCCCCCTATCAGGCTCTGTGCTAATAGTGCTGAGCCGGCTTGGGATTCTGTCTGCCTCCCACCCCACCCACTCCTGCCTCTACCCCACTCACACACACACTCAATAAACTTTAAAAAAAAAAAAAAAACCTCCATTAAATGATTTCAAACAAAAGTAACAACAAAAGGATGCCAACATCTAGCTTACGCAGGACAAATATTTCTTGATCAAAATCCACCCTAAGTCAGCCTGAGAGCTCCTGCTTCAAGCTCTCAACTGTCTACAGGCATACTTATCCCTTCCTTCCACAACGATCAAGTTCAAGTAAGTCTTCCAGAAGTTAAGAGCTGACAGGAGATGGCTGGTGTCAAACAGGAAGCCCACATGCCTCAAGCTGCCACTGGTAACACTTCAATTAACCACCACCTGCTTATCATGAGGTTCTCAGGACAGCTTTTTCCACTGTCTCCCAAAGAAAAGGTTAATCGGAAGTGTCAAGAACCAATAGACAGGAAAGTCCCAGCACTCAGTTGAGAAAATAGAAGAGGTTATTTCTAGACTCAGTCATGGTACCAAAAGCTAGCATATATCATCCTGGTTCCCTCCTGTCTTCAGATTCTCCCCTTCCTCTCATGTTGATACAGCTTGTCTTCATTGCTAAAGATGATCCTTCTACCCATAGCCAAAACTTCCTCTCCTCCAAGCCATACTTCTGAAAAGCTACATTCTAGACTAGAAACATCTTTGGGTGTCTGACTTCAGCTCAGGTCATGATCTCACAGTCTATCAGTTCAAGCCCTGCGTCAGGCTCTGTGCTCTCAGCTGTCACTTTTCAGCTGACAAATTCTGTGTCTCCCTCTCTTTCTGCCCCTCCCTGCTCATGCTCTCTCGCATAAGTAAAACATAAAAAATTTAGACTGACAGCATCTCCAAAGGGAGAAACCATCCTCTTCCCTTCTGCGTCCCCAGCCCCAAGCACACAGTAGGTGCACTACTGCTCAGCCTCAAGCACACAGTAGGTGCATTAGTCAGCACGGGCTAGCTGCTATACCAAATAATATCAACACTTTGATGGCTTCAAACAGTGAATGTTTTCTATGCATTCACGCAACAGCCCAACATAGATTTATGGACCCAAGCCCCCATAGTTCCACCAAACCCTACAGCCTCAGAGTCTTTTGAAGTCGAGGAAAAGGAAAAAAAAATCATACATTATAGAGATTTACAGGCCAAAAAGTAGTATACATACATCATCACCACAGTCACCCACATTCCACTGACCAGAATCCAATATATGCCCACATCTGACAAGAAGGTCTAGAAAAGTATTCTCACTATGGCTCAGAAGAAAAGGAGAAATGGATTTTGGTGATCACACAGTTCTATATGATCCAATGGGGGAAAAGAAGGTCTCCCAGAAGCATGGTGGCCAGCTTTCAAGGACCATATTCAAAGATCTGTTGGTTGAAAAATGAAACTTCCCAATGGGGCACCTGGGTGGCTCATTTGGTTAAACATTTGACTCTTGATTTCAGCTCAAGTCAAGCCCTACATCCGGCTCAGCACTGAAAATAAACTTTAAAAAATGAAAATGAAACTTCCCAGAACTATGCACAATAAACCAGGATAATGCATGCCAGCCTGAGGCCAATGTAAGGTGGGACCTTATACAAGTTGGGAGCCGAGTATCAGAGATAGATTTGTGTGTACACAAGATGGGCCAGGAAGATCCTAAGAGGGAAAAGCATGCACTGCCTCCTAGATTCATGCTGGTTGGGACACACCAATTTATACTTCCATAGCTAGCTAGCCAGAGGATTTGGTGGAGACATCTCACTTCATAGACAGGGAAGTGGAGCTGTCCAAAAGCCAGACTGGAGCTCTACTGCCTGATTCTATCACTCCCAGTCCACCATGTCACGTGTGTGTGGGGGGGGGAGGTGTTGGGGGGGTGTGGGGGGTGTGTGTGTGCGCGCACGCGCACCCACGCACCTCTATCTGCCCACATGTTGGTATTAAAGAAAACAGCTACAAGGCAGAGTATTATCTCAGACAGAAGATTTCTGGAAACCGTATTTCCCATCCAGGCATTTTGTGCCTCCAAAGTCTCTCCTTCCAAAGTTACATAAATGTACAAATGGCAGGTGCCTGTGTGAGACACAAGGACAGAGACACTCACATACCCACCACAGTCTGTGTCACCCAGATGGCTTCCTGCTCATGCAAGAAGGACTCAGCTCAGTTTTCATCCATAAAGTTTTCTTTATTTGTCCCCGGAGGCCTTCCTGTCACCTACAAGAGCACTTCTCCGCAAGCTCTGTGAATTACAACTCTTTTAGAGGGTACGTTCCAGACAATGAACTTACTTCCTTCCGTCTTTTGCAATGAGATTAACCCAAGAACATTGCAGGGTCTCCATGAAAGGCTTCCAATGATAAGTGTTTCTCTAACAATGGTGTGGGAATACCTCCACACAGTTTTCTCTATCTGAGAAAGCTTGGAGAAACCCAAGCTTTCCCCAAAGAAGGATGGCAGACAGGCACAATTCTTTAGACTTTATCAACTTAGCATTCACACCCATGGGGGCTAGGAAATCAGAATTTTCTCCCCAGGGTTATTTTTGGCTTCTCTCCTTCCTATTCCAACCAAATCACACTTCCTCTTCTCCACATGGCTCCACTTTCCACCCTCCATGCCTATACCTCTACCATGTGTCATCTGTGGGGCATGGCAAAAAATAATGGCAAATTAAGTAGGGTGGCACAATCAGGAAGGAGACCGAATCCTAGCAAGAGGGACTTCATTTTTTCTACAGCAGAGGTTAGAACACTATGACCTGGGGGCCATATCTGGTCCACCTTATCTTTTTAGAAAGTTTTACTGGAACACAGCCAAGCCCATTTGATTACACATTTTCTACAGCCACTCTTGTGCTACAATGGTTGGGACAGAGACCACACGGCCCACAAAACGTAAAATATTTACTATCTGACCCTTTACAGAAATATTTTTTAAGCCATAAAATTGAGTTGTATAGAGGTGCCTGGACGGCTCAGCTGGTTAAGCATCTGACCCTTGATTACAGCTTAGGTCATGACCTCACAGTTTGTGACAACAAGCCCCGCGTCGGGCTCTGTGCTGACAGTGCAAAGCATGCTCGGGATTCTGTGTGTCTCTTTCTGCCCCACCAACCACACCCCGTCTCCCAAAATAAACATGTTTAAAAACTGAGTTGTAGAGCATAATCCATCTTAAACATGCACACACATGTCCATATTACTATTCACAATCGCCATAAAGCAGGGACAGCCCAAATGCCCAAAGGATGAATGGATACATGAATGGATACATGAATTCTGTTAGATGCATATGAAGGAGAATTATTCAGCCATAAAAGGAAATCATGTACTGATTGATACATGCTACAATGTGGGTCAACTTTCAACACATGCTAAGTAAAAAAAAAAAAAGACAAAGAATCCTATATTTTAAGGTTCTATTTATAGGAAATATCTAAAAGAGGTAGATTCTTGGAGACAGTGTAGAATGGTGATTGCCAGGGGCTAGGGAAAAAGAATAAGGAAAAACTGCTTAAAGGGAATAGGATTTCCTTTTGGGGTGATGAAAAGATTTGGGAACTAGACAGAGGTGGTGGTTGGATAACACTGTGAATGTACTAAATGCCACTCCTTGGCTCACTTTAATATGGTTATTTTAGGTTTTGTGAGTTTTCACCTCAAATTTTTTACAACTAAAAAAATGTAATTTTTTGAAGAGAACCTCTGAGCATTTGGAAATAGCAGGATAACAGCATCTGAGATACATCTTCAGGCAAGAACCCTCCAATACTTACCATAAGGGAAGTCCCTGGACTACTAGGTGTCTAAGAGGAGGATGCCACCGTTAACAAAAACTACGAATAAAGGAGAAAAAGCAAATTAGGAAAGAAGGAGCTCAGTTTGCCACCTGTTGAGTTTGTACACCTGTGGGACAACTGAGGGAGAACAACAGGAAGTTACTGATGCTAATCTGGAATTTAAGAGCAAGATCAAGGCCAGAGAAAGGATGCAGGACTTGTCCTTAAGGCACTGGTATTGCCATCAGAAGAGAGAAGAGAAAGGACTGGGGCACACAGAGGGGAATCTTTAGGTTTACAAGGCAGGGAGATGAAGTTTATCTAGAAATAACATCAAAGAAGGGGTAGGCAGACGATCAGGAGACCAGGTAAGAAGGAACCATGGAGGAATTAGTGGAAGGTCACTGGAGTTGTAAGATAGCAATACATTTCAAAATCTACCTCCTGGTTCTTGATTTTTTTTTTTTCATCTGAGGCTACTGGGTAAGTGGGGGCATGCAGAAGGATAAACGTGGACTATGCAGCTTAGTCCCCAAAGGGAAGTTAGATTTCAAAGCCGTGAGCTCTGCCCTCCCAGAGTCTCTGTCGTCCCCATGCTTGGAAGGATGACACAAGCACCTTCCAACACATACTTGCTCCAAGTTCCAAGGCTGCACTCCCAAAGCAAAGGCTCACTCGACGTGCCCTGGGACCCTCTGTGAACACAATCAGGCTGGTGTAGTTAACAGTCCTGGCTCAATGTAACCACTACCCACGGCCTTCTGGCATCAGTAGCTACCGGCTGGACAGTGCTGTAACTACTTCTATTTGCAGACATAAATCCCCTACAATGTTACATTAACTTCGAAATAATAACATTTGGTGTATAATAGCAAATTGACTCCTTAGAAACAGGATGAATTTGACTTGCCGTTATTACCGTAAGTGGGAATCCAAAAAGGCTATAATAAATAATGTAACCACATTCTATTTATTCACCCTTGATCTCTCCTTTATACTATTAACTAAAGAGGTAAGCACCATGGAGGAGCAAGAATCATTTCTGGTATGACAAGGAAGGGACTTTGTTGGGGGAAGGGGAATACTTCACAAAAAGCAGTAGGATGTCTTTTAGCAAAGGCAAGTCTGTAATGAGTATCAGGCCGTCTTTTTTAAATAAGAGCTATTCAGGTGTGAAATGGGCTCCCCCAGAAATGAGGTGGGAGTCCCTCAGCCTTTCTGGGGCTGTAATAATGGCTCAGTCATGTATGACAGCTTGCCTAATGGTTACTCCAGTTTGGGAGCCTCCGGACAGCCGCCCTGTGATTTATACAGTATCAGCTGGAAAAGCAACCCATTTTTGCCAGGGAGAATGTTCTAGAGAACCAAGCTCACTGTGGGCTCCTAAAGTAAACACATCAAGCTAACTTCAGGTAGCTATTTGGAAGAAATCCAGAAGCCCCAGCATATGCCTTCTTAGAAAAGGTTTCAGAAAAACCTTCAGCCCAGAAATGACCAACAGGCAGCCTCAGAGCCAAATTTGGCCTACAGATGTGTTTTAATGGCCCTGCCTAGTTTCCTTGTGGCTTTTGTTCTTGTGTTTAATATCTGAACCTGTTTCCAACACTTCATACTGGAAAGATGTGGTGGATGCTCCCGGCTCACAGCCCCAGGTCTTCATCAGGTGATGACCATTCTATACATGTGAACCGCTAGCAGCTGCCTCTTGTCTCAACAAGGGCCCTCAATGGGGCACCTGGGGGGCTCAGTAGGTTAACCATCTGACTTCAGCTCAGGTCATGATCTCTCGGTCTACGAGTTCAAGCCCCATGTCGGCTCTGTGCTGACAGGTCAGAGCCTGGAGCCTGCTTCGGAGTCTGTGTCTCCCTCTCTCTCTCTCTGCCCCACCATGACTTACATGGTCTCTCAAAAATAAACATTAAAAGTTTTTAAGAAAAAAAATTGCCACGAACCAAATCAGGAACACCCACCTCCACAGAGCAGTGGCCAATGACTCACAAACACAAACATGTACAAGGGACAGAAGTCCTCCCTGCCTTCCTCAAGATGGGGCCAATGTGGTGCAATTCACACTATGGAGCCCCCTTAGGTTCAGGCTAAGCTTGGACACTGGCCAAGGCTACATCCTTGCTGAGCTCCCACCCCTGCTTCCTTTACCTCCCTTCTCAGAGCAGTAGCTCTCAAAAGACTGGTCCCCAGACCACAGAGAACACTGGCTCCTCCTACGGAACCTGTTAGATATGCAAATCTCAAGACCCACTGAAGACTTTCTAGATCAGAAACGCTGGGAACAGAGCCCAGTAAAGTGTGTTTAAACAAGCCACCTCAGTGACTTCCTGTGTGTTGCAGTGTGAGACCCATACCTCCGAGTCCTCCCTCTGTTAAATGACAACACTTTTTCAAAGGCCCCCAATTCCGGTCCTGCCTCCCAAGGACCCAACCCCTACCAGGCAAGTTCACATGTGAAGAATCTGCTCTTGGGGTGATTGGGTGGCTCAGTCGGTTGAGCGTCCGACTTTGGCTCAGGTCTTGATCTCACAGTTCGAGCCCCGTGTAGGGCTCTGTGGTGACAGTGCAGAGCCTGGAGCCTGCTTTGGATTCTATGTCTCCCTCTCTCTCTCTGCCCCTCCCATGCTCCCACTCTGTCTCTCTCAGAAATAAATGTTTAAAAAAAATTTTTAGTAAGTAAAATAAAGAAAAACCTGCTCTTTATAGCTCTTGAAAATTGCTTCTTTCCCACCCAAATGTCCATCCACTGACAAAAGGATGCAAGATACATGTATACAAAAGGATATATATGTATACACACACACACACGGGAATATTATTCAGCCATCACAAAGAATGAAATCTTGCCCTTTGTCACAACGTGGATAGAGCTAGGACGTATTATGCTAAGCGAAGTCAGTCAGAGACAAATACATGATTTCACTCCTGTGGAATTTAAGAAACGAAACAGATGAACATAGGGAAAGGGAAGGAAAAAAGAAAAACAGGGAGGCAAACCATAAGAGACTCTTAACAGAACAAACAGGGTTGCTGGAGGGGTTGGTGGGGGGGATGGGTTGGATGGCAATGGGCATTAAGGAGGGCAGACTGTTGAGGGGCGTATGGGTTGCTCAGTTGGTTAAGCATCCAACTTCAGCTCAGGTCATGATCTCATGGTTTCTGAGTTCAAGCCCCGCATCAGGCTCTGTGCTGACAGCTCAGAGCCTGGAGCCTCTTCAGATTCTACTTGTTGAGACGAGCACTAGGAGTTCTATGTAAGTGATGCTTCACTAAATTCTATCCTAAAACCATTATTACACTGTATTTTAACTAATTTGAATTTTTAACAAGTTACAGAAAAAATTTCCTTCCCAAAAGAAGCCATCAGTTGACCCAGAAGGACTGCTCTGGAACAGTTTCCATGGATTCCACAGGTTTCCCAGCCTATCTCATGCATCCTGGCCTGGTCTGTGTGGGCCCGTCTGGACATTTGATCTAGCTCATCCAGACTGGAAGCACCCCTAGATCAGGGCTTACCTTTCTCATCTCTGTATCCTGCCCTCAGCATATAGCTGACACTCATCTACTTCAGTTAAGGTCAACTGAACCAACCCAGACTGTTGAAACCTCTGTATCCTGCCCTCAGCATATAGCTGACACTCATCTACTTCAGTTGAGTTAAGGTGAACTGAACCAACCCAGACTGTTGAAATTGACCAATACTTCTCAGACTCAGAGGCAAAATTCATGCAGTTAAGAGCCCAAGAAACAATCCCTCTAACAAATTAATATAATGACTTCCTAGACATTATAGTTATACATTGGCTATAATTGTGCAAGGATATAATATGCGGGAGAAATTGGTTGCTGCTTCACCTGGTCATCATCCTAAACCCCGAAGCCTACAGATTAATAACCCTTGTAATTTGGTCCCAGTCCATGTAACTGCAGGTGCCACCTCTACTCATTTAACACCTAATTCCTCAAAGTAGGTTTGCAGGCCTCTGACACATGGTTCAAATATTCATATGGTCTCCTTAGCCTAAGGAGACTTTTTATTACAGAATCAAGCTGCATGTGAAATAAAATAAACACAGAATAAAAACTGGCTACAAACCTGAGCTCTGGAAATAAAGAAAAAGGAAAAGAAAAAAAGTCATTTCCAACCCAGCACTAGCTGGCTGCTCTCAAATTATCCATGTAGAAAATTGTGCAAACTTTTCTTCCCAAACTGCATTTGTTTCCGATTTTAAACTAAGTTCCGTTCCTAATTTTTCTTCCTTTCTCCAAAGCTTCTATCTTTAGGAAATATGGAGCCCAAGTTCTATAATTTGCACTTCATTTTAACACTAATGAAAAGAAATGCTCTTCCCCTTCAAACTATTTCCTCAGTCAATTAAACAAATCCTCTAAGTGGAGTGTGTGAAGTGATTTGTGTCCAAGAACTTAATTAGTACTTAATTCTGGAATTTGTATCTTAAGCCCACATCCTTTTAAGTTTCCACCAAGCTCAAAAAATGGTCCAGGTGTGGTCCCCTACCATAAGATCAAGGCAGAAGCGGATTTGAAGAAGTCAAGAGGAATAAAAGACCATCTGTGTCTTCAAGCAGGCAACAGCCCACAGCCTTACGTTCCAGGCAGCCCTTCTGCCACCAACGAAGGTCTTTTCAAGTCCACAGAGGGCAGGAGCGAACAGCACTTGCCATACTTTATATCCCTTTCTTCTTCCACTTAGTGTAACATTTTCCTGTATTATTCAACTCTGTATGGGTCTCTTATTCCAGTGAGTTTAAGAACTTGGTGAGACTGCCTTCAAACCTTGCTAGGCTGTTTCCTCCACATTACATAATCTCAAATCTTGGGGAGGGATGGGGGAGGATAGTATTCTTTTTACATATTAAGCACAAATATATAAACATACAGTAAATATTGGGTATCAAAATTTTATGGGGGAATGGCGATTAGGGGGGGAAAATGTTCAAAAGGCTTCTTGAGGGGACAATCATGAGGGGAAAAAAAAGGCTGAGAAACTCTACAGTCGATGACTAATATAATTAACTTAACCAATCCTTTTAATAAAAACTTGCCAACACTTAAGCTATTGCTTGATATTAGACTGTTAAATAAAATCAAAAACTAAACTTTTGTAACGTCTATTAATGACCATATGTTCTTTTTCAGAGTAAAAGATACGTTTCCCCTATGGTTTGGATCTCCAACAATCTGAGTCCTTAAAGCAGGAAAAATGAAATCAGTCTGCTTGTTGGCAACCTGTCCACTGGCATTCCCAAGTTCCGTATGTCCATCATTCAACTGGACTTGGCAGGAAGGAAAGTAACACTGAATATAAGCCCTCGCGCATCATCCTCAGAACACCGGGAAATTTGTGCATTTATTTGAACATTTACATTCTTGCTCAAAAATCACACATTTGTTCAGAGGCAGAACCCAGATCTGGTCCTAAAATCAGTCCTCTCTCCATACTCCCCCAGAACCACAGGGAGGTTGCTCTTGGAACTTTCCAAAACTCAGTTCCTCACCTGCAAAATGACACAGTTGGACTAGATTTCTAAATGGGGCTTGCAATTCTAGGCTTCCATATAATCACATCATGAAGTAGCTCAGTATTAGAGGCTGTGGGTCAAACCCCATGTTGTCAAAACCCTAGGCTATGAAAGGGTAGCTTCCTTTCTTCTGCCACATTTTGGAAGCAATATGCCCTCCAGAAGGATGTGCTGACTTCAACTCTGAAAACACACATCCCATATCCTATCCTGCCCCTTCCCAGGGCTTTTTCTCAAGCTGAGCCTCTGGGGAGAGCTCCTCATAGACACAGAAGATAAACATCGAGCCCTTAATAAGTAGTAGGGTTTTATTCTTTGGGCCACTGTCCTGCTCTCTAGCACTAAACTACAGAGATGCATCAGCATCCTAAGACCACGCTCTAAAAGAAAGTTTTAAGAAGTAGGAGCCCTCATGGGATATTCTCACCCATGCGTGAGCATCCCGAAGCTGAGAGCACACATGTATTTTTTCCAAAGGTATCCTTAGAGGGCATGATTTCAAGTGCGTATGGCTCACTCCCATCTTTCCTGATCTGGCACCACAAAGAAAGCTCTCCTATCGAGATGCACAGCCAGATGTTGGGAGCTCAACAGAGGGCTGGAAGGCCATGTGCACACACACAGGCTGGACAGCTGGTCACGTTTCTTCTATTGATACTCATTATGCAGCCAGGCTACACTTGAATATTTGTCTGGTTCTGTCCTACACATGCTCTGGTCTCTCCGTGATGGACCTGGGATTCCTGTGTGGTCATGTCCTGCAGCCTCCCATGTAAAATGTGTTACCCTACTGCAAATTATTCTGATTTCATGTGGACTCCTCAATCTACAGGTAAAAGCAGAATAAATCCTCCCTGACTTTGGTCAGGCAACTGGGGCCATTGCCGTCATCTACATCCATGTTGTGGCTTAAGTCTGCACAGACCCAAGACAGACTGAATAGCTAATATTTGAAATGGAAAGCGTGTCTTTTAACATGGAAGAGAAAATAAATGTGGGCGCAGAACAGGTGCATGGACAGTTAGAATCCCACAAGCCTTTACATAATGCAGTACTGAGAGCTTTACATTCACTTTCAAGGCAGGCAGTGGGAATCTCCAGGTCTCAAAAAAGGTGGAAACTCCTTTTTCACTTACCAGAAACGCAGAATCCCACGAATTACAGAGCTGAAGAACATCTGCCCAGAGGCTTCGTTTCATCTGTCCCTCAGCAAGCTTCCTAAACAGCCCTTGGCTGTCAGAGACTTAAATCCCCCATATAATAATCATTTCCACGATTTTAATTAGGAAAGGACAACAGTTTTTTTTTTTTATATAACCTAACAGTAACCACAATATAACTAAATTCTTTCCCCTGCTGAATGGGCAGCTAATACCTTTCTCTTCTGTGCCCATGTTTCCCTCGCACTTTTCCAAGAAAATCCCTACCTTCCCAGTATCATTCTGAGGGTCCGGGGCCAGGAACAGTCTCGGAGTCTAGCACTACATTCTTGGATTCACCTGGGACACCGCAGATCTATTTACACACAGCAAAGTTAAAATTAAAATGTTACCATGTGATAGATTTAATATTTAATAGGATTGTCTCATTTTACTCAGTTTTAAATAAAAGCCAAATTAAACAAAAGTATTCTCAGAAAAGAACACTAATGAGGCTGCTTTGATGTGATCTTCAGCTGACCTTTTACTATAGATTGGTGGTCCTTAAGTGAAGAAGAGAAAAAATATTCTCTAAAGTCATCTTCTTGCCCTCCCCCTGCCATCAAAAGATCCCAAGGACCACATTCCCAGCCCCAGAACTGAGTGACCTTCCACTTGAGAACGAAAAGGAGATAAAATATACAGCACCCATTACCACCACCTCTACCCACTGACCTCCCTTCACTCCATGATGGTGTCCCCTCAGCCTGGTCACCCAAGATACAGGTCCCGGGGACAGTTCTGACTCCCTTCCCTCACCTCCCGTAACATCACCTGAGTCTCCATGACAGTACCCCCTAAGCATTTATAAACACCATCCCTTCCTCTCCTCCTCAAGCCATGGTCTTTATCCAGGCCCTCTGTACCTCTCAGCTGGATTTCCAACAGCCTCCCAATGGGACTTCAGATCCTCCCTCCCAAGTGTTCCCACTGTGGTGGTTCTAAACCACAAAATGGAATCACATGAGCCCCTGCTTGGAAAACAAGGACCAGATCCCCAAGTGTCAAAAGAGGAGATTCAAAATGCCAAACAGGACTACGAGGGCCAACGTGAGCTGGCCCCCACCCACCTTTTGATCCCACCACTACTCTAACGGTAAAGTCCAGTGGGACTTGATGAACGAACAGGTTTACATAATGAAGAGAAGAAAAAATGATACCAAGTACTCCAACTCTACGAAATGCTTACTCTGGCAAGTGGCACCAAACGCTTTATGTGCATTAGCTTAATCTTCTCAATGAGAAGGCAGATATTATTTACTCCATTTGTCGATCAGGAAAGTGGCTGCACAGGCAGAAGCTTGACCCAAGCAGAGATGACAGAGCCTCTGTCCTTCCTCACTATTCCACACTGCCTCCCATGCAGTGTCCATACTGATGGGTCTAGGTCACCCCAACCTGGTGTGTGGATCAAAATGGCATTGCAGATACCCATCAGGCAGTACTTATGATACCCACTCCAGCTAAACCCCTTATATGTGTAAGGGGGAGCCTCTTGCTGAAGCGAAGAGTTTGAGTTTCGAGAGGGTCTAGAAGACATTAGGAAGTCTGAGTATCAACTCAAATAGAGGAGGCCACCTACTCCAGGGGCGCCTGGGTGGTTCAGTCAGTTAAGCGTGTGACTTCAGCTCAGATCATGATCTCAGTTTGTAGGTTCGAGCCCCGCGTCAGGCTCTGTGTTGGCTGCTTGGAGCCTGCTTCAGAATCTATCTCCCGCTCCCTCTGCTCCTCCCCTGCTAGCACGCGGTCTCAAAAGTCAAGAAATATTAAAAAAGTTTTTAGTAAGTAAATAAAATCCACCTACTCCAATGGCCTCTCCCAATCATTCACTAAGCATGTACCCAGTGCAAAGTATAAGGGGTTCCACGTCCCACTACCTCTGTGGACGCGCCCATGCTCACCAAGCACCATTCCCATCCCACACTGAGAAACCTACACAGTTGAGAATGCATATGAAGCAGGAGACTTCTGAGCCCACGTAGTTCTTGCTTCCTGCACAGCTCAACACCCACCCGTTAGCCTAATGAAATGGCTACTGCACCTTTCTGGCTTAGATAAACCTTATAGTAAATGCACAGTAATTCTTTCTGGAAAAAAATGTGTCTAAAAAACTTTGAAATTCCGAACAGTAACACCTGTTTTCATGAATTAGTAAGTTCAGCATCTGGTTTTATCACCAGTGTCTTGTGAACATGATCAGTGAACCAGCCTCCCTGAAACTGACCTCTGTGGAGACCCTGAGTAAATGAGTCTGAGGGCCTGTGAAGATGAGGAATTAGACCAAGGCCCAGCTTGGGTATGCAGGCATCCCTTGCCCCTAATACTCCCATCTCATTTCTAGCACCCAGAAAATTATGTTGGCATTATTTGCAGACATTGCTACACACACAAAATCTGGTGTGATGCCTCCTGTTTCACACACACACTCTGAAATCAAGTTAACAACAGCAAGGTGGCAGGCAGGGCCAGGGAACAAGAATGAAAATCTAACTCAAGCAAGCCTCCTTCCACTTAGGGATGATCAATGCAACATACCATAGCGACATAAACCGTAAGCAGGCTGCCCCTTTAAAAATATAACCATCAATCTGTTGTTAAGCCCACAACCAGTTGCAGTATTAATCACACTCTTTTGGCAAGAGAATCCATTTCCCAATAAAGTTTGAGTGGCAGAGAAAAGGCAGAGCCAACAATCAGGAAATAAACTATGCTTCCAAATGATCGAAGGAAAGCTGCTCTTTTCGCTGGCGGCTCTCCCGCCATCCTGCTGCTCGCACCAGACACACATAAATACACATGCCACTTTGCTTCCCCCACATCATATTTCCATCATTGCAGAGTGTTCTGTGGTTCCGTTCTGGGCCCATTTTTCACTTTGTGCCATTTTTGTACGCTTTGCACAGACCTCCCCTAGAAATTAAGAGTCTCTTCTTAAGCACACCTGCCATCTCTGGTTTCTTACAGCTTCCTTTTCTCCCCCTCTCCTCTGCAGGTAGTCTGGAACCAATCGTGCTATAAAGGCATTGTGCTCTGCCTCGCCTCCTAAACTGTGAATCCCTGGAAATCAGAGTCCAAACTTTATTCTGATTTCCCCAACGGCTGGCACAAAGTAAACATTCATTAACGTATAGCAAAGTAGGGTTTTGTTCACTGTAAGAAAAAAGCTTGTAACAAATGAAGCAGACTTAGAAGTCTGAACTACTAATTCACGAGCATGTCTAAGCAACTAACTCTCAAATGCTACAATACAGATAGGACAAATGCCCACATCCTCTGTTCTTTGATACAGAGGAAAACTATTACTATTTGTATGTTTATGTTATCTGACAGATTTACTGAACTCATTACTACCAGTGACTAGTGTGGTAATTTTCTTCAAGTAAATAATAAAACATCCAAAAAAAACGGCAATAGTCTTTTCCCTTCCAATCCTTAGGACTTTCTTTTTACCTATTTTACAGTATTACTCCAAATCTTTAGTCTGTAACAGCAATAATCATTGTATCCTTACTTCCAACTTTAAGAATGTTTCTCAAATTTATCCATTAAACATAGTATCTGCAACAGGCTTTTGTAGGAAAGCCTTTAACCAATTAAGGGAATTTCTTTCTAGAAATACTGTATGTACTGTTATTCCTAATTATTTGCTGCCCCCTCTCTACCAAGCCCATCTCCACTGGGCCTCTTCCTTTGGGCAAACTATAGATCCCATCACATGACATGAGGCTTGACTACAGGACTTTCTTTGACCTATGGATTATTTCTTTGACCATAGGACTTCCTTTGACCAATGCCACATCCAAGGTGACACTTGCAACCATCCACTGCTTCCATAGCTCTTTCCCCTCTACTACTGGATCACCACATTCCAGAAAGGGCCTTTCCTCCAGCCTGCATTCCAGAATGAAGACTACAGAGAGCAGAAACACTGCCAACTTACAGCCTACATGTAACCAACAGAATATCAATCTTTCTGGTCATAAATCACTGACATTTGGGGGGTTGTTACTGCAGCGTTAGTAACTTAGCCCAAGTTGACGGATATACCATCTTTTCCTATTTGTCTCTGGGATTCTGTCATTGACAGGTCCTTTACTACATCCTATAAGATCATAAGATTATTTTCCTTTAATTTGTTAATGTAATTATTTCTACTGATAGGTTTTCTGAGATTAAATCTGTAGCAGATTACTGGGGAATGTCATAAAGACATTACTGCAGACTGACCTGTGAGCTGGATCTGAGCACTCAGTCTCCTCACTCCTTCCCTGTCCTTAGAATGTGGGTTCTACTTGCCTTTCCTACCCCCAGAAGCTGCTCCAAGGACACAGCCTTGACATGGTGATGTAGCATGGAAAACACAAGCACAGTATAGGTGACTGATCTCAGACTGGGGTTCTTCATGCACTCTTAAGATGTGGCATGCAGATGCAGGGATCTAGGAGTCTTGTTGCTACCCAAGGTAAGCCTCATATGTAAGTTCCCTTGGCTATTATTAAAATTGCCTGCGTGGCTCCACTGGTTAAGTGTCTCTTGATTTTGGCTCAGGTCATGATCTCACAGTTGTGAGATCAAGCCCTGCATGGGGTTGGGGTTAAGTGTGGACCTTGCCTAAGACTCTCTCCCCTCTCTCTGCTCCTTCCCCACTTGCACATGCACCAACACTCTTGCTCACTCTCAAAAAATACATATATAATATATAATATGTATTGTATATATTTATTGCCACCTGCCAACCTGGAGTGACCTGTCTCTTTCTTTGGTCTCTCTCTGCCCTCTGAGTACAGGGTCCAGTTTCACATTACACCTGGGAAGCTCATGAGAGGGCTGCAAACACACACAGACATTAGGTATGGCAGTGTCCCTGGCAGACGGTCTGCCCAGCCTATGGGTACACTTACCAGCATGCAGGTGTGGCCACCCAGCCAGTTCTTGCTCACAGAAAGGCTCTATCCCTTCCAAGCCCAATGCTCTCATCAAGCTCCACATACGCTCTTGGGATTCTGGAGTCTTAATGAGTGGTTGAACCACAAGACGGAGGGAGCCTGGGTCCTTGAATCATTATATGGGCCACCTGTTAGCCACTATACCATTCTGTGAGCAAGAAATAAACCTCCGTTGTATAAAGAAATGTGTGTGTTAAGAGTAGCTGAGGTTACACTCCTGTACCATCCTTGTATTCCAGGAATAAATCCAACAATTTTTTTTTTTTTTAATAGGATGGGAGACTCAATGTTAACATTTCATTTGAGATTTTAACTGAAACAGATGCATAAGCTTCCTTTCTCTGGTACTATCTTCAGTTTAGATATTGGGATTAAGCTTCAGAAAACCACAGGAGCGTTCCTCTTTGTCCCTGGAACAACATATATAAAGCATGATGATCCATATTCAATTGTGTGGGCCTCAATTTTTGGAAGGGGAAGAAGTTTTCACCTCTAAGCCAATTTCTTCAGCAGCAATTGTTCTAGTCAGGTTTTCTATTAATCAACTGGCCAACTTTGAAATCTCATTCCTCCCATAAAAATCTATTCATTTCATATGGGATTTCACATTTGTGTAGTTGTTCATCCAATTCACTTATATCTAAGCTGCATCTGTACTTTACATGCACCTTCTTTTTACCCTTGATGAGGCCCCACTAGAGACCTGTCCAGTTTTCTAATTCTTTCACAAACTATTTGGCTTTGTGAATCATTTTTTCCAACTCTCTTTTATGGATTTCTACCCTATCTTATTATTTCAATCCTCCTGATTTCATTGGGTCACAGATCATGGTCAGAATAATGTCCATTCTTAGAAACTGGAGATTGACTTTCTGGTCAATAATGGGATCCATTTTTGTGAAAATTCCATGTATACCCAAAAATAGTGTTTTCTGGGTACAAGCCTATTAGACATGTTATCCAAATCTTTAATACTCCTTATTTTTGTCTGATCTGTTTCCAAGGAGAGTACATTTAAATCTCTCTCTACAATGGTAGATTTATCTACGTATTACTAAAATTCTAAAATTATTTCTTTATGTAGCTTAAGGCTGTACTTTTGGTTATGTTTGTTCATGACTATTACATCTTCTTGGAATACTGTGGCACTTCAAGAACAAATCATTTTTCATCTCTCTGCCTGTTTTTCACCTTAAATTCTACTTTATCTGATACTGAAACCACGAGCCTGACGTTAGTTTGTTTTCCTGGAATGCCATTTTTATCCCATTGTTTTCCACCTTGCTCTGTGCTTTTGCTTATGTGATTCTCTTAAAACCACATATTGCTGGATCTTTCTTGTAACTCCATAGGAGTCCCCATGTCTTAATCAGTGAGATTAACCTGCTTATAATGTAATCGATACTGTAGGATTGACTTCATCCTTTGTGTTTTCTTTTTACTGAACTTTTTCTACTTTGCTATCTCTTGCTAAATTGACCCAATTTACTTTTTCCTACTGCTAGTTGAAAATATATTTTTGTATTATTTTCTTGGTTGTCCCTAACTTATGAAGACCCATATTTATACTTTTTTCCTCCAAATATCCAAAGCTTATCCACAACCATGTCCTCCCCACAGTAAGACAAACTCCTATACTGCCTGCTCCCACCTCTAATCTTTCACACATACTCTTCCATACTTCATTTCTCTGGTTGGCATTGTCCAGAAATTTAGTGCCAGATTGGTTAGGGGTCCCCCTGCCGCTGTTGTTCCTGGCATATCCAAAACCCTGAGCAAAGGAAGAGGCCAGCAGACCATACTTTACCACATCAATTGAAACCGCAATTCCCTGTTTATTACTTTCTGGTAGGGTGATTCATAATAGTGCTTCTATGAATATTCTTGTTTTAACAGCTTTACTAAAGGTATATTTTACATACCATAAAATTCGCCCACTGTGTGTGATTCGATCATTAAGATTATGTTTTACTGTTTTACAACAATCACCACACTGTTTTTAAACCTTTCCATTCCCCACCCCCCCCCAAAAAAAAAAAACCTCCTGACTCTTTCCATCAACTTCTGTTCTCACACCTTCAGCCCTAGACAGCCACTGATTTACTTTCTTTAGTCCACTTATTTGCTGTTTTGTGCACATTTCATATAAATGTAATCATCTGATATGTGGTCTTTTCTGCCTGGCTTCTTTCCCTTAGCCTAAGTAAGGTCTTTGAGGTTCATCCCTGTTGCATATAACTGTACTTCATTTCAGTGCGGAGTACTATTGTATGGTAAGCATGTGCCATTATTTTTATCCATGTCCCAGTTTTTGGACATTTCAATTGTTTCCATTTTATTCTGACTATTCTGAATAATGTTCCCACGAACATTTTCATATAAATCTTTTTGTGGACACAGGTTTCATTCCTCTTGGGTAGGTACTTAGGAGTGGAATCATTGGGTCATATGATAAATTCATGTTTAACTTTTACAAGAAACAGGTTTTTTCCAAAGTGGCTATACCATTTTACATACCCACCAGCCATGTATGAGGGTTCGAGTTTCTCCACATCCTTGCCAACGCTTGCTATTCTTTATTACACTCAGTCTGTGGGTACATTTATTATTTTTATGATTAGAAAAAAACACGCACCTAGAGAAGTATATGAAAGGGCACCTGGGTGGCTCAGTCAGTTAAGCATCTGAGTTCAGTTCAGGTGGTGATCTCGCGGTTTACAAGTTCAAGCCCCACATCAGACTCCATGCTGACAGCTTGCAGCCTGGAGCCTGCTTCAGATTCTGTGTCTCCCTCTCTCTCTCTGCCCCTCCCTGCTCGTGCTCAGTCTCGCTCTCAAAAACAAACATTAAAAAACTTTAAAAAAAAAAGTATATGCAAAGTTAGGTCTATGTCCTATGATCTCCCTATGACGTTAAGGAGCAGAGGGAGACCAAAAACAGAAATATGCCAAAATATTAAACATGACTGCCTCAGGATGACAGGGTTATGGGTGTTTCTTCTTTCAACTTTCTGTATCTTTCTTGATAAGAAAGAGGTATTTACTTTTATAATGAAAAAACTAATTTTAATAAATATCTAGAGGTGTCTTGCAGTATAACAATCTTGTTTTTCCTACTCAACATTCCTAACAGTGACAATAAGATATCAAACTTTCCCTCCAACCTGCAGATTACCTTGCAGAGTAGCTGTTAGTTTTATTAAGCTCCAGAGAACTCTAGAGGTTCCAAGGCCTTCTCTCTAGTCCACTAAGAGGCCTGGGTGCATAGCTACCACTGCAACCGCCCCACGATGCTTTCTGCACCAGCATCAGGACACTCAGCTACTTAGAAATACCTCATTCCTTTACAAGCATGCTCTGATAGTCCAGGCTCTCCCCACCCCACATTTGGCCTGGACACCAAACTCCACAGGACACCTGGTACTCCACTGTGTTTGCCAGAAATCACAAAGGCTGCCTCATCATACATAAATGCAAATGCTACTTCTTCGCACATGGACTGGAAATCTTGAATTTCATGCATCCATCAAGTATTAACTGAGCCCCAGCTATGCCTAAGGCACCTACCCTGTTGTATCCCCTTAGGTTTACAATCTAATAATAAACCATGTACCTTGCAAAGTACAGGGCCCTAAGGATCCTAAGGGACAAACACACAGAGGGCTGAAAAAGTGATCTTTTTCTAGTTGCGAGATGAAAGGTGTTTGCAGGAAAAGCCACCAGGGAATTTGGGGTGTCAGCTGAGTATGGAACCCCCAGGTCCAGGAATTACATAATGGCCCAAGACAAGCACTTAGGAGGCAAGACCAAAGAAAGAACTCCTCCTTCCCTGCACCCAGTTTGCCTCTCAAAGTTTCTCCCCTGTTCTTCATTCCCCATCACCACCAAGTGTCTTGTGTCCCCCTGCAGACACCCATACCAAGTCTACCCTGCAACAAACAAATGCCTTGGGCAACTGCAAATCCAAATACAGCCAGGCAGGGGCGCTCTAATTCAACTTGTCCACAAAGACAAAAGCCCAAAAGTCCCACCAGAGTTGTATTTATTCTACATCATAACAGGGCACTTATAAGCTCTACAAACTTTTAAAAACATAACATTTGACAAAAGAACAATTTAGCATCATATGCCACCCTTTTATGCTAAAGACCATACTTTGCTGAATAATTTCACAAATGACTTTAACATCAACAGCCAAAGCAAAACCTTCCAACTAGAGGGAATTGTGTTTTTTGGCCTGATGAGTAATTTGCACTCAGTAACAGGGAGTCATCCAAGCCACCAAGTGTGAATTACTACTTTTCAGAAGACCAAATAATAATAATAAAGTACATTCAACCTTAAAACTATTCTGCACATAATCTTCCATTGAGGACTCCGAATGCCTGGCACACTTTAAATTTGTGAATAAGGATCACGACTCTAGGTTGTCACATCCACACAAAGTTACTCAATAAAACCCAGCAGGCTTAAAGATTACTAATCCTCGTGTTCCAAGCTACAACGACTTGCTCCTCTAATAGTAAATGCAGGTATACACCAGAACTAGATATAGAACACGTGCCTATTAAAGAATGCCACTGATTTTACTTTGATTTATTCCACATTTATTGCCTAGGACAAAATCCACCCTTTATAGGTGCACAGTTCTAGAAATTTTTTTAATGGTTTTATTTGAGAGCAAGCAAGCATGCAAGGGTGGGGTAGGACAGAGGGTGGGAGAGGCGGAATCCCAAGCAGGCTCCGCGCTGTCAGTGCAAAGCCCAACACAGGGCATGATCTCAAACCAGGAGATCATGACCTGAGACTGAGAATTGGACACTTAACCAACCAAGCCGCCCAGGTACCCCCCCTATAAATCTTGACACATTTACCTAATTGTGTAATCGCTGCTACAATCAAAATATGGAGTATTTTCATCAACCTTCAAAACCTTTCATGCCCCTTTATGGTGAACCCCTACCTCTTTCCCTAGTCCCTGGCAACCAAAAATCTAATTTCTATTCCTGTTGTCTCTTCCACAATATCATATAAATGGAGTGCTAGACCTAACTTTTGAGTCTGGCTTCTTTCACTTAGTAAAATCTTTTCAGAGTTCTCTATATTATTGCATCGATTTTGTTTTTTTTCAGCTAAAGTCGAACAGGAACATCCACATGGGCACTGATGGCCTCACACCAAATTCTTTGTCATTGTTCATAAGGTGTCAAACTCATTTTCAGGGGGGGACTCTACGCAACCTGATACCTTCTTCGAATACTAAGAGCGGGACAATTCTTCATATTTTGAGAGGAGGGCAATATTTTCAAAGAACACAGCTCTAATGAGCCATGAGCTTCTGTTCAAGGATACCAACTCTGGCCTACGGAACTCAGTGACCCCAGCACAGCAGGGACAAAAAACACACTGGTTAAACTCACCTGAACGGGAATATGACCAGTGGTCAACCTAGATAATGCTGTTTTAGTTCCAAAATAAAACCATCCTACTGGGTAAATTTTTCAAGGAAAAAAAAAATTTTTTTTTGTTTTTTTTTGTTTTTAAACTTTGTTGTGTGTTTAAATTGGCTCTGAAACATTTCCAAAAGCGAACTTCCAAAAGAGCTCTGAGCAAAGGCAGTACTTTTTAAATGTGTGAGCAGGAGCCTAAGATAACTCTTGAAGGGCAACGAGAGTTCTGGGAAATGAGGCAGAAATAGTCAGGAGGAGTCTGATTCCTTGTGTCCCCTCCCCAGGTTAAGGGAAAGAGGGTCCGAGGTTCCCAGTAGAAATAACCAGCAGCTTCCCCTCACCACCCACCAGAATAGCTCATTCTAGAGTGCACCCACTCCTACACCCACATATGCTACAAATATTTACTGAGGGCCCCCCCTACCCCACCCAGTGACTACACCAAACTCATCAGGAAAAGTGAGTCAACTCCTATGAGGCCAGTCAGAAAATACCGACTGAAACCGTAAGAGACTCCTAAATACTGAGAACTGAGGGTTGACGGAGGTCGGGAGAGAAGGGAAAGTGGGTGATGGGCTTTGAGGAGGGCATTTGTTGGGATGAGCACTGGGTGTTGTATGGAAACCAATTTGACAATAAGTTATATTTTAGAAAAAGAAAAACAAAAAAAAAAATTCCTTTTGACCTTTAACCATGGCCGTATCAACCTCCAGTGAACCCTTAGCAAGGTCGCCCAGACAAAGCCTAATGACCAATGTGTTCAAACCAGGCATTCACTCTGCCAAATCCATTCAGGCATATGCTGCTGTGCCCATCCCTATGGGCTCCGCACAAAGCTTGTACCAGCGGGGCGGGGGAGGGGCGCGGGGGAGGCCTCCAACATCTATCCTGACAAAATTTTCACCTCTGAATAACTACTTGGTTCTGGAGCTAAGTAATAAGACCCAGGGAAAGAACATCTTTCTCTAAAGCAGTCTAGACTCTACAACAACCATATCTCCTTCTCATATATAACAAGAGCAGAGCTTGGGAAAGTAACGAATTTTCTAAATTGGTTTTTTCCTCATCCATAGAGTTAATACTCCCTCCCTGCTGTATGGATTAAATAATGCATAACAGCAGATATTAATTGAAAGCATCTGCTATAGAATATGCATTACTTTCATTATCAATTTTAATCCATTCAACCAATCTGAGAAGGTAGGAATATCTACAACTAATAAAGTAGGAAAATAAAGCTCAGATGCTAAGCAACTTGCTCAAAACCACTTGCAGGTAAGTTGTACACGGAGTATATAACCTTTATCCTCTTGACCCCTACACATTTAACCTTGTTCCACCACTGGCCATCAGTACCAAAGAAGTAATAATGAATGGTTTAAAAGTTTTATGAAGATGTTCCTCATGGTTTGAGAGGAGAAAAATCAAAAAAAAAATTAAACATCCAACAACCACATATTACAACATCAATCTGCAGGGTTCTAAATCATTACAATGAGTAGTTTATAAAGGCCAACTGAAGACATGTGTTCACCTCTCCCATCTCCCCAAAGCCCACTGATATTACAATACGTAAGTACAAATAGGACAAGGTCATAAAAACACTGAGAATCTTTTTGCGAACTTACGAGAACAGAGGACAGGTGTTGTAGTGCTGATAGCAGAACCAGAGTACAAAGAGAAGGGAAGGAGGAGCCAGTAATAAGGACAGAGAGGCTGCCTCGCATCATAGAAGCCCAAAGTTGAGACAACAGGGACACCAGGAGGGGCAAAGAGTTGGAATGAGTCAAAACTGTCTGCAAGAATATTACGAGTTGACCACCACCATCAACTCACCCATCAACCCTCATCTCTTTCCCCAAGAGCAACAAATGAGTTTTCCCAGGCCAAAACAGGAAATATTTTTAAAGATACTTCATCTCCAAAGGGACTTATGTTTAAGCTTCCAGAGTGAGGATTTATCATCCCAAAATACATCCCTTTTTGCCTAAGCATGATCGGCATGGAGTAGCACAGCTTGTCCGCTTGTCCTATGAATGTCTTAAGTGAAGCCTGACAATCTGCTCAGCTTTCCAGGTACTTGGTGATAGACAAACCCACTCCAACTATCTGTAGCAACACCCCTTGTCTTGCATTCTCAGAATGAATAAATTAAAATCATCAAACACTTGGGGGAGAAAAATACTACAGAGAAGTGAGTTGAACCACTAGAACTGACTCCAAAGAAAAAGAACACCAGAAACAGGTAAGAACCTTCAAAGTATCCTTAATACCTCTTCAAAGATATTAACACATAAAAGAATGAATAGGTGACTATTTAAAAAGTGAAAAAGGCAATCAAAGAATCAAAAGAATTAAGTTTTGGGGAATTAAGAACATGCCTGCTGAAACAAGAAAGAAAAAGGAAAAAGAAAAAGAAAATGAACAAGAAAAAGGAAGAAAGAAACTGGCAGAAAATTTTAAGGCAATCTCTCAGAATATAGAGCGAAGAGAAATATCTGAAAAACTAAAGACAGGGACATGGAAGGCCAGTCCATGAAGTAAATATCCATCTACTAGGAGAGCCTAGAGAGTAAAGTGGAGACAAAGAAATTCTCACAAAATTTTTTAAATTTCACAGAATTGAAGAAGATTGAAAGGACCCATCAAGGGCCCATCAAGTACCAAGTAAGATAGACAGTAAATACCATAAAGAAAACATCCTAAAATCTTCCAGGAGAGTGTGAACGTTAGAGGTGGTATGTGGACAAAACACATTATCCATAAAAAAAAAGTTACAGCTTCAGGTGCCAAGCTAACTAGCTGAATTACAAATTCTACTGAGTATTAGAGAAAACTGAACATGTAAGGACAAAATTATTTTGACTCAATTTTTTTTTTCTTCAATTCTCAAAACCAAGAAATGTTCCATTACTAATCCCTTTACAAAAAGTTAGGAGTAATAGTGAAACAAGACGACACAAAGATGACAGGGAATTCCAGAAAGAGAAGCATTCCAGGAGAGCAAGCAGCAGACACCCCAGGAAGATGGAAGAGCATACGAGAGCACATCACGAGAAGTGTGACTGAACAGTTGGGAGGCAGTAGGGAAGTGGTGATGAAGGCATCTGCTTCCTCTACCAGCAAGAAAAATGAAAGACAATTAAGAAGCAAAATACTGTACAAGAAAAGATTCCAGCATAGTCGAAATTTGACACACCATGATTCTAGCAACTGATGCAATAGTATAGAAAAAAATTCCTCTGACCTTAGTGCCTGAAGGACACAGTTCTAATTGCAGAGGCATCTGTGCCTCTCTCGCCCAAAATGCAAAGCCTAAGACAAAGGCTATCTAATATCTAAGGAGGTAGTTTATTTCAGGCGGTGGTCTCAGGTGATACGAGTGGAGGACTGGGAGGAGAACAGCGAAGAAGGCAAAGTCAAGCCAAGCATACACTACAGAGATCATCTCCACCAGGAACAATCCAGAATCATCTGGACTAGGAACCCCCTGCAAATTACCTGCCTGGGGAGAGAACATGGGAATACGACTCACTGGCTTCCACCCCCCATTGATCAAGGGCTTCCCTGGGGTCTGGCATTTCCCAAGGTGTATACACATCAGAATGGCTAAGCAGGAGTCTTCCCAAATGCCGCAGCGGGAAAGTTCCAGGACAGAAAGGGAGAAACACACAGTGTACAATGTAGAATTGTATTTTCTCTGTGCATGTAATATTTCGTGATAATGACTATGTAAATAACAGACACAAATAGTATGCAGACATTAGCACTGCTCACCAAGTATTTTTGGCTCTCAGCTTTCACAGCATATAATGAACTCACACTCTGGCCCATTGTGGTTGAGCGGGACCATGTGATTAGCCCTGGCCAGTGAACTGAAGTGGGAGTGATATCCCACTTCCAATCAGGACATTTAAATACTAAACCTAAGACACTAATAGTTACTCCATTTCCACAAGTCATCGAGTAAAGAACACCTAGTACAAAGGCTTCAACCCACCCTAATAGACATGAGAGTAGAAGAGAAAACCTTTTGTTTAAACCCACAGAGACCTGGAAATTATTTGTTACTGTAGTTTGACCTAGCCCATCCTGACTGATACAAGTAAATGACTTATAAGAGAAACCATTCAACAAAATGTTTCCCACAGATTACGCCATACATCAGAAAGTAAACTCATAAAGGATATCAACACATGAAGCGCTAATAGTTACTGCCCAACTGAGAGAACTCCAAGAAAAGTTCTTTCACATTCTCTTTTCATATTTTACACAATAAGTGTGTATTAAGTATAGACGACAAACAACTCAAGCAAATAAAATGCTGCATCTAGGAAGGTAGGCTAGTGGGCAGGACATTTCTGCTGTGTGCTTACCATGAAAAGGCCTGTACCTTTTCCACCTCCTAATATATACCAATCTCTTCTCAAAGATCAGGATTCGTGTGTCTTAAATGCTCAGTTTACTTCAGCACTAGAATATGCAGACTGTCTTTCAAACATTCAGTAAGGTTTTCAGGTACCTTGGGCTATTTCTACTCCATACTTCCAACTACCCCCCAAGAACTTGTACAGATTTTCCTAATAGGGATTATTTTTCTCCAGAGAGAGAAGCCTCTTAGGAAATCCAGTTCCAGAACTCATCAATATGATGATTTGTGCGTGTACTCATGCATGCTCACACCCACATGTACACACACGACAGATCAGTGTCTTATCAGTTCTGGGACCAGTCATCCATGGTCCCATTGTCTGGGACCTCTGTTTTTCTGTTTTGCAAACAGCAGCCTTAAAAAGTTCATCAGTTCATGTAACCTCCCTGCCTCTTAGAAAGTTCATCAGTTCACGCGACGTTCCCTTCCCACTGCACCTAAGGAATGAAATCCAAGCTCCTGACCACAGCATACAAGGTTCTCTGTTCTACTCCCTCTCAGACCCGTTAAACACCAACCATGATGATCTGTCCCTTGGTCAGTGAACAAACCCAACTATTCGTCCACCTCAGGGCCCACATGCTTGCTGTCTTCCCCCCGCTTCCTGCAATTCCACCTCTCAGAGCTCTTGGCAAAGCCTCCTTTTTCAGGATTCAGCTAAACGCCACTTCCTTATGGAAGCCTTTCGCCAAACACCAGCATCCAGAATGAGCGCCGTCCCCATCACTCTATCATTCCGTTCCTTTCCTTCAGAGAATTCGCTGCAATCCTATTTCTTTTGCATATTTACCCATTTAAGTGTGTGTTGCCAGAGGTCTTTGTCTGGTTCACGGTTACACCTCCAACATTTAGAACATGGCCCATACAAAAACAGTGTGTATTACCGGTCATCTAATGAATAGTACCTACTTCTAGAAGATGAAGCTGCAGCTGAGCTCTGAAGGATGGTGAGGAGTTAGAGATAGTAGAAAGAACAGGTGTGCAGAGGCCCAGCAGCCTGAGTGAGCTTGCAGGGTAGACACAGAGCGAGTGCATGGGGAGACAGGATGCCCAGAGACCCAGATACACCCTCACTCTCTCTCTGCATTTTGGAGATTAAGTCCCACCCTCCACTTAGGACCTGGGAAGCACATTCACACCAGCCACCTGTGCCTTGGGTGGGACAAAGCCCATTTCATAAAGGGGGCCAGGCCCACGCACCTGAGGCTCAGGTTCTAGGCCTACTGGGCTGGCTGGCCTGTTATCAAGCAGTTTTACACTCAGTGATACCTTGTACTTTTACCCTGTCACCTGCCATTAGGTAATCTCCAGCTCTGAGAGGTAAATCACTGTTATTTTTCAGCTTTACAGCTGAGAACAGAACTGTGCAGATTAAGTGCCAGAATTAGCCAGATAAGATTAGAATTCAGCACCTGTGGTCGCATACAGCCTTCACAATTCTGGGCACTCAGGCCACGAGGGCCTGTGGAGTCTGGATGTGTCCGTGTGGCACCCACCAGCACCCCCAAAAATCCTCCCGGCAGTCACTCTTCCCTTTTCCCCCTTTTGCTTTCCCTCCCCTCTTCCTCTCTCCCCCCATCTCCACTCTCTCCAAACCTATTTGGCTCTTTAGATTGAAAGCATCCCACCCCGACACTATCACAACTGCAAGTTTTTCAACTCCCTAGAGGAGCAAAGGCTGTTAGCCCCACAAGTACAGGAAAAGTTCTGAGGAGAGCTCACTCCAGCTCCACTGAGAAGAGCCTCCGGGTAAAAGAGGCCTAGTCCTCAATGCAGGAGCTCTGGACAGAAGGGCCTCCTCCACTCTTGGCCAGCTCCCGGCCCAGCAGACTCCCCATCCACCGCTCTGCCTGCCTGGAATACTAACAAGGGCCCTTCCAGATGCACAGAGAAAACCAGACAATCCCTCACAGCCCCCAGGGGCTGGCTGGACAGGCTGGAATCCAGCGCATCAATGGGGCAAGCCAGCTGATCATGGTTTGCCTGGTATGCAGGGCCCAGAGGAGGCCCCTGCTCCCATGGGGACAGGGTTGAGGGTAAAAGTCTTCTGGCTGAGGAGGCTGCATCCCCCCACTCCCCTTCCAGATGGCATAAATCAGCTGATACGGCTTCACAGTTCCCTGCTGCCCAGCACACAGGCAGCCAACTGCCAACACGAAGACCCAAGGTAAGTTTGGAGAAGATTAAATTAAAAAGCTGAAGCTTCCAAGCACCAGGAGGCCTGGCAACCATAAATCCTCCCGCAAAAAAAGAACACACAGAACACTGGGCAAAGCAGCTTTCCCTAAGTTACTGATGAGCACTAGCTTCTGCAAGGGCACCAAGCAAGGCCTGGTAAGGGGGCCAGGACTGAGCATCTCACGAACGGAAGCCTGCGACAGCGAAGAGGGTGTGTGTGGGCTGCGGGTCAGAGTAAGTCCACCTCTAATCCCAGTTCTCTGACTTTGGGGCAGTGTGTCCTCAGTCAGGTCACCTAAGCTCTCCCTCCTAGCTCAGAAAATGGGGTTAAATCATAGGGACCTTGCAGAGTCATTACAAGCACCTCCCCAACAAGCACCACTCAAAAATGGTAGCCATGACAACAAACCTGATGAAGATACAGGAAAGTAGAATGGACACAGAACGTTAATGAGAGCTAACACAGGGCACTCACTCTGTGCCAGGCACTCTTCATTTTTTCAGTCTTCGTGACAATTCTATGACAAGATACCATTAGAGCTGTGTTTGAAGTTGGAAAAGTAGACACAGAGAGAATGAGTAATTTGCCCAAGGTCACACAGCTGGTCAGAGACAGTGCTAGGATTCAAACCCAGGCACCAGGTTCCTCTGGGACGGTAAATACTGCACTCCCTTGACTCTTAGAATTTGAGAGCCAGAAGGAAAACGAGGATCATTTTCCCCATATTCATTCTGAAGAGAGAGACATCTAAGCCCAAAGTGCAAGAGCATAGTTCAGGCACAACGCCAGACAGTGATGAAACAGCCGAACTTGTCCACAGCTCCTCAGGGCAAAAAGCACAGGACTCTGTAATCTTAAGTATGTTCTGTGTGGCTTGGACAGCCCCAAAATCGCTCTTCTTACATGGAAATCAGTTCACATTAATCCACATGCAAGAGGTAATGCAGTCACAGGAGTATGCCAAGTAAAGCTTCTGAAGATGACCCCCACCCCCATCAGGCTACCCTCCGCAGACCGCCTGTCCCCTGCCCATCAGCCACGCAAGGCAGGTCAAGACAGCGGAGTGCCTCCAAGATTCTGACTCTGGGGGCAGAGCCAGCCAGCCCACTCATCCCCAGTGACGGAAAGCAGCCCCGAGAGGCCTTATCACAGAACCATGATTACCAGTATCAACTATTCAGTCTGCAGTTAAAGACCCCCATTTGCTGAAAGCCACAGAGCAGCAGCAAAGCATAATGGTTAGAAACACAAACCCCGGAGCCAGACCTCCTGGGTTCCAGTCTCAACCGGAAAACTCTGGCCACACCGGTCAGCCTCTCCGTTTCAATTTCCTCATCTGTAAAATGAACACCACTGCACCTACTTCAGAGGATCATTTTGAACCCACACGGATTCATACAAATGGGGTACACAGAATACTGCCTGCTCCCCCCACCCCAGTAGGTACTGCATATACGTTTGTTAAATAGAAAGCTCTACCACGATCTGTCGACCCACTCCAGAAAAAAAGCGACTTCTTTCCTTTTTTGAGGGCTCCCTTACCCTGTGGGGCGAGATCTTCAAAGACTGTGCCAAAGCATCAGCGTTTGTCCCTAACCTGATGGCATATGTCCTTACAAGAATGAAGAACGGACTCAATACTGCTGGAAGCTGACCCCATAGTTTGAAGCAAACCAAATTACACGTTTAAGGAAAAAAATTACTCCGAGGATAAATGCTAAGCACAGCAATGGTCTACAAAGGCCATGTTTTAAGTACTCGCACTCTGGGCCCCTGGGTCTAGCGGCACATTAGACACTCAGTAATTGCATATCCAGCTTTCAAAAACTTTTAAATCGTTTCCTATTTTGATTTCCCTCACCTACCCAATGGCCTGCCTGCCTGTAGTGTGAACTGGCTACATCCATCCCGACACAGTTCTCTTGCCACTAACATTCCACGCTGCAGTATCCCTAGCTGGGCTTGGCTCTAGTAACAGCAGTATTTATATCGGCCTTGCAAAAGATCTCTAAATCAGTACAAACCTTTTCTTCATGTCCTGTCTGTCCTGGGTGAAGGCAGCCTGATGGCAGCCCTTGCCAAACCACAAGCCCGCACGCGCGCACACACACACTCAGGCATTTCTCCATAATAGTAATGGCAAGACTTTACACCATGAGCAGGGGAGTGTGACTCAATCTACCCCCTATATGCCAAGACCAAAAAATGAGTAAGAATGATCTATATGCAGATGCATATGACAGTTCACAAAATAATTTCAGACCAATTAATGTGCTTTGAATGCCATTACAGTCAGATTTAGCTGTTGCTGGAGTTTCAGGCAACTCTCCACGGACCCAGTGCAGTGACTTGACATTCCGTTCATATTCTGGACATTCTAAAAGGGGCTGTTCTTGCCCAGGTACACCTCTCTCTGTAGGACGAGTAGTCCTTCCTTTCAGGATTAATGTAACTGATGCAGTATGATCAGTAGGTCAGGAGTGATGTTCTGCTAGCCACAGATGGAGGTATGGATCAGAGAGAGAAAGCAATTTCGTGAAGGACACACAGCAAGTTGGGATGAAGGATGAACTCTAACATTAGTCTGCCTAATCCAGCCTGATGCTCCTCATGGCCTTTTTCCCTCCTTCCTCTAGGTTTATTTCCTGATGGCACCTAGGATCAGCTGATTGGAAAACTTGCCTCCCCCCGCCCTGTCAAAGCTATCCTACCTGCCCAAATTTTCCTTCTCTACCTCCCCACCTTCCCCTCTACAAATCCTATTTCTCCACCACACCTGCCCCCAGTACCTCTGGGGTGCTGCCTCTGACAGTCTCATTCACATTCTTCCAAATCCAATCCTACCAGGCCAACTCAAACAGCTCCTCACCGAGGACACTAGGACTGCCCCATCCGGCCAGCGGCAGCTACAGGAAATGCAACCCCACTCCATATCCCCTCAGCACTCGATTCCTCCTCACTGGGTCATCATTTCTGGTCTTGGCACTTCTGTTAGGCTCGAGGCACCTGGAGAGCAGGAACCATGGCATGTTTACAGTGGGACAG